>CM030859.1:10530838-10535838 GCA_018105865.1 Metaphire vulgaris | reverse complement strand
ATGATGATGATGATGATGAAGAAGTAGTAGTAGTAGTAGAAGAAGAAGAAGAAGAAGAAGAAGAAGAAGAAGAAGAAGAAGAAGAAGAAGAAGAAGAAGAAGAAGAAGAAGAAGAAGAAGAAGCAAAACGCACAAGCATCCAGTAGAATGTTGCCATCGGTTTCTTTGACAACCGATTAAAACGACGACATGGACTGACGACCCCCAATTGTCGAAATACAATAAGTAAGAAAGTGAACCTGACATCGAAACAAGGTGACGATCGCCCTGATCAGTCTCTTGGGGGTGCCTTCATTTACTTTTTGTGGCGCGTGTGCATGTGGCCTCGTCTGGACCTGACTTTCGCCGGGTCCGCTGTCGAACCCAGAGAAGCATCTGCGGATTGTTCCGGGGCTAAAATCCCGTCGGAATTTTCCTCTGCCGGAGAATAAGTCCTTCCCAAGGGGCCAAGGCAAAACGTTAGAAATTGGCGGTCCTGGAAATAAATTTGACTTCCAATTTAGCGAAAGCTGGAAGGCCCTCTAGAGTCTAGAGACTGAAGCTGTCTGTCTTATAGGCCTACAAGGTAAAGATTATAATAAATTGATGGTCAAAGACGCTCAATAAGGTCGTGTATTTTAAAAATTTAACGAGGAAAAATATTGCTGGATGGTTAATATATGCAACGATCTAAGAAGACGCAGCCAACAAATATTATTCAATTCATTATAATATGTTCCAATACAAACAAATAACAACAACAACAACAAACAACAACAACTTTCAAACCCTCTTCTTTGGAATTCGTTGCAACACATAATAAACGGTTTTCAATAAGACATATCTATTCAGCATTTTAACAATTTCCATTTGTGCAAAGTGTAATAATAATAATAATAATAATAATAATAATAATAATAATAATAATAATAATAACAACAACAATGATCCAATAAAATAATGTTGATGATGATGATGATGATAATAATAATAATAATAATAATAATAATAATAATAATAATAATGATAATAATAATACCCATTAATAATAATAATAATAATAATAATAATAATAATAATAATAATATCCGTCCATTTTACATTGAAAACCTGTTCTGTAAAACACAGTTTGTTTAAGACCCATTAATCTTAGGTCTTGTACAACCAAACACATCAACAACAGTCACAATCTTAACACATATCCAGTGGCGGTTAAGTGGGGGCTGAGTGGGGATGAACCCCCGCCGGACTTTTAAGCCTAGTGAAATTACGGGGGAAATACTGCGGATAGCCTTTTTTTGCTTGTCAACCTATTTTTCGTGAAAGTGTAGTAAAGTTAGGGAAACAAACTGTAAGATTAGAGGTGAAAATGCCTTTTTGTCAGCCTTTTTCGGCAAAGTTGATTGATTTTTCCTTTTCTTTTCATCCCCCCACCAACTTCGTATGAATTCATTTCATCCCCCACCAAAAAATCCTGGAACCGCCACTAAACATATCTTTTGATTATATCACCCTTTTGTCGACAGAAAAATTCGGTAAAATCGATTATCAGACTTAATAAAAAAAAAAATCGTAATAAAGAGAGTAAATACTACAGTATGTGATGCCTCAGAATCTCAACAACTATTTTATTGGAAGGAAATTTTCAAAACAGATAAATAATCCTCTTCTCCTGTCTCTCCTTTTAGCATCTCACCGCCAATGTTAACTTATCATGTAATATTGTGACGCCTTTAAAAATTCGACTGTCCTTTTTTATCGACGTACTCGCCGCGTGACTTGCATTCCAGGCGTTCGCTGACCAATGACCATTCGTCATTTGTTTGACCATCATCACCTCTTGCAGGGAACTCACAGACAGAGGGAGAACTGGTACAGGGACAGAGTAAGGGAAAACAAGAGGATGAGGGGAAAGGACCGAAGGAAGGAAGGAAGGAAGAAAGTCTCCTGGAGGAATTAATACTGAGAAAGGATAAAAGAAGAAAACCAATGAATAGAACAAAGCAGTTGGAAGCTATCGATCGATCGTATACTTGAGTAATGAGTATCATAACCACACGCACACACACACACACACACACACACAAGCATTTTCAGTATAATCGAATTCAGCATCGATGTTGACGGAGACAAGATTAGCAAACGCTCAGCGCGGCTTCAAACCTACGGATGGTAAACAGGAGAAACGAAGATGAGCAAATAAGTGAAGCGCTGACAAATACTGGATAAAATGCAAAAGTGCAATAAGATATCAATAAATAGAAGCAATTTGTTTATACGCACCCCCGTCTACATGGTGACAAGAATTCGAATGAAAACACTGATAGAGATGAAGTCTTTCTGCAAAATAACTTACTTTTGTGGATTGATTTTTAGATCGATTGATGCCCTTTGAGCATCAGAACTTGTGCCATAAAATTTATTATTATTATTATTATTATTATTATTATTATTATTATTATTATTATTATTATTATTATTATTATTATTATTATTATTATTAGTAGTAGTAGTAGTAGTAGTAGTAGTAGTAGTAGTAGTAGTGTGCTGTAGTGTTAGTGTGCAACAACAACAACAACTACTACTACTACTACTACTACTACTACTACTACTACTACTACTACTACCAGTGGCGGTTCCAATAACTCTTTGTGGGGGGAATGCAATGCATTTCTAGGAAGATCCCGCAAATTTCAAAGGAATAATATGTAAATGGTTTAGCTGAAATCTGTAGATTCGATTTATAAAATATAACTCACAGAATTGACCATGTATAAAATCCATTTTAGTCTGGTTGTACGAAGTCACAGTGCCGAAAAATCGAGTTTTCTATTTTTAATGCCGGAAACGAATTTGTCGATGACTTTGTCTATGGATATAATAATAATAATGTGCTTCTAAGTGATTTAGGAGGCTAAGAAGTCTGTGTGAAAACCACTGTTGTAACTATCGATATGCCCGTATGTCCATATCTTTGTGGATATACATCAAGGCTAATCCGTTTAGACGATCATCTTCCAGTGTTTATTCTAGACCTTCTCTGGGGGATCCCCCAAGTTTGAAATCCCCTCAATTTTTTACATTTTGGCAAGAAGTATGACCTACCCTATGTCTGTTCCCCCAAAATGTTAAACTCCCCCTAATGTCTAGGTGGCTAGAATAAACATTGATCATCTTCCATTGAAGACGCATTTTTGGTGTGCCGGGGGAGGGGAATGCATCGCCGAACCGCCCCTGATTTGCCCACCAGGTGATCGAATGGGAATCATGGAAGGCGCCACAAGCCAAATGTTGGGTGCGCCAACATGGTCTGTTTGAAATTGACAATGCAAGGACTAGTGCTACAGTAGGCTATAGATATGCAAAAATTCAGAAGAGTGACGAAACGAATTAAAACCATGGAGGGCGCCACAAGCCAAATATTGGGTGGGCCAACATGGCCAATATTTCAGAGTCAAGACAGCGCAGCGAGAAATAATACTTGCCGTTACGATCAATCAATCATTGAAAAAACACAGTTGCATGGTTATATAAATATAATATTTTTGAATGGTCTTCCACATCTGTGACATCTCAATTATATATGGCAATATTATGCCAATATATTGGGGATTTGGGGTTATTAATTAGTTCCACAAAACATTGTAATTTGCCAATTGAAATTGGGTGGGCCAAACGCATTGTGGCCCATTGGGTCTAAATATTGGGTGGGCCATGGCCCACCTGGCCCACCCCACCTGGCCCCCTCCCCATGATGGGAATGTCTTTTTCTGGTTTGTAGACTGGCGTCCTTCTGAGAGCCGCTTACGAAGGAGACGTCGACAGAGTTCTGTCTCTTCTGCAAGATGGGATATCAGTCAACGAAGCGAATTCGGTGAGGAATAATAATAGATCGTCAATCTCGCTGCTGGTTAGGGGCCATCCACAAATAACGTCACGCGATTTTGGTCACAAAAGTTTTACCACCACCCCGTTGGGGTGGCAACTTCGTCACCAACGTCGTCAGTCGGGTCCCAAACTTAAAGGTCAACTTTGACCTCAACAAGACCACCGCATAGGAGTGAAGTGCTGTTAATGTGCTCCTTGCACTTAGGCTGGATTGCAGGCGCTGCATTTCGCTGCGAAATCTGGTCACGTGGAGGTAGCTGCCGAACTGCTAAAGAACGGAGCGACGGTCAACGCCACTTCGACGGTAAGAGAGATTCCAAAGAGACGACAATTACTATACAATTGATGTCATCACTTGCTTGCTTACTTACTAACGCAAGCACGAACACACGCGCGCACACAGACATTCGCACACGTTACATGCACTGCACGCACACATAAGTTACATATAGGGCCTATTTTATTATGCATAATACTATGTTGCTTGCTTGATACTTACTTAGTTACACTACTACTAAGTTACTTACTTTACTTTACTTTATTTTACTAATACTATGTTAAGCGTTCGTGAATCTGACCTTCGCCATGGCTACTGCGCTATAAAAGTTGTCTCGATACAACAACAATTAACAACAACAACAACTACTACTACTACTATTATTATTATTATTATTATTATTATTATTATTATTATTATTATTATTATTATTATTACTACTACTACTACTACTACTACTACTACTACTACTACTACTACTACTACTACTACTATTATTATTATTATTATTATTATTATTATTACTACTACTACTACTACTACTACTACTACTACTACTATTACTAACATTAATATAACGATCTGCACAAAATAGTAATAATATGAAACTATAAAATTTAAGTGATGGATCGTCGTCTAGACTTCAGAGGTCGGACACAGCATACTGTAAATCTGACACGATTAAAATTTACAGTAGGTCCTATATTCTATTTATGTTCGTCTGTCTTTCTCTGCATACCTTTCCCATTCTCTTTCGCCTATTTTTCTCTCTCTTTCCCTCTCCGTCTCTGTCTCTTACTTTCTCTCTGTCTCTGTCTTGTCAATGTCTGTCTGCCTGTCTGTATCTCTGTCTCTG
>CM030859.1:10403338-10528338 GCA_018105865.1 Metaphire vulgaris | reverse complement strand
ACAGTATTTGAATTTGCGTTTCTAAAATAAGCAAATATAAATTAAAGTCGCAAGGAAAGAAAAAAACCGAATGATAAAAACCCGCTACAGAGGCGGAAGAATGAACAAGTGCCGTCAGATATTAAATATTAAATATTTAAAAAATTAAGGTCTATTTGATACGAATAGGTTCTGACAATTTTCCGTGTTTACTGCTATTAAAGCAATATTTGAAATGTTTGGATAGGCTTTGCCCTTCACCGCCATCTTTCCTTTGCATCGATTCGACATTTCTATCGCTATATATGGATTTTTTGGACCATTAAAACAAAAATTGCGAATAATTCTTGTATTAGTCCGATAATAAAAATCCCAACAATAAGAAAACTATCGTCTTTTCATTCCTTTTTGTTGGTTTTTGATGCAAAAACAACAACTCAGAACGGTTCGACGCCGCGTGATATCGCCTCTCAGCAGGGATACCGCGCTCTCGCCGAACTGCTGGAAGAATACGAGCGCCGCCTGGCGAATGGTCTGAACGTCGTCGACGACGACGACGATTCGCCTTCGCCAGGCGGCGCCAGCAACAGCAGCGCACCTACCGGAGCCCGGCTGAGCGTTAAACCGCCGTCGGTGTTCAACCGAGACGTGATCACGAGTCCAAGAAACAGTCCGATGAGGGCGACGTCTCTGGAGCAGTACCTCCGATCATCCACCGGCTCCCAACCCGGATCGACGAAGCCGTCTTAGTTTGGGCTTGTCCGCTTGAAAGCAGACTTAATATCTAGTGCTTCTTTGTTATCAACTTATAGGCCTGTCTCACTGCACTGCTTATCATACTGTATTTGTTTTCCAGACAGGGCATATCTGCGAGCTACGTGCTTTTATATCAAGATTAGAACGATTGAATAGTAGCAGTGGCGGCTCTAGGATTTGGCAAGTGGGGGCATTGGGGTGGCAACTGAACTGCTGAACTTCTAATCATGGGGGCCAACCATTTGTTGTTTAATGTATGTAGCATTAAGTATAGGGTCCCAACAGGGGGGCCACTGGGGGGCAGGCACTCAATAGGGGCACGGGCTCCCCTGCCCCCCCCGGTGGAGCCGCCACTGAATAGTAGTAAGCTTGGCTTGGACTGTTAAATGTTGAGAGAAATATAGTGATTTTCGCACAGTCTAACGCCTCCTAAACCAATTGGAATCATCATCATTATCATCATCATCATCATCATCATCATCATCATCATCATCATCATCATCATCATCATCATCATCATCATCATCATCACCACCAGCATTATTGCTGCAACATTTGTTGACTGTTACAATGTATATAATATGAGTCATAGCAACTGGTCGATTTGGGGTTTTAACTTTGACTTCCATTGGCCAAGGCATTGGCGTAGCCAGAATTCCGGAATATATGTTGGGTACATTGACATTTTCGGACAAAAGTCTTGAGCAACAAAAGCGTCATTCTATCTTGCACTCTCCTCAATCTCATATACTAACTACCTATCCCCTCCAATAGGGCCTACTACTTGACGCTTTTGCGCAAACCGCACGACCCTTCCCTGTCCAAATAGGGGCGGACCCCGAGCCCCCGTGGCTACACCAGTGGACCTAGGACAACTATTACTGAAGGTGAACACATTTTGGACTTAGCTACACTGTCCGACAAGTTTTGAATGGTCGTAGATTTTAGTCGGAACCCCCACTTTTTTCAGTAATCGGACCTGATTGCTATTTCGACATCGGCCTAATCATGCTTAACTCATCATATTGCTTGTGAATTTTGAGCATTAAATTTGTGAATCAAGCAAGCGACTGAGTAATTTAATGTGTTATTTTTGAACTATATCTTTGTAACTAAAATATATTTTAAAAGAAAAAAAATTAATTCCTTTCTCACACTGACACACTGATTTTAAAAATCCCTGGGCCATCGGTCACAAAGCAATGAAACATTTGGCCCACCATGTAATTTCATTGAATGCCTCTGCTCTATGTGCTCCAGCTGTCTTTTGGCATGTTCTGATGAGGATTAAACATATTTCAGAGCTAAGAGAGAAAAGTTCCTACATACAGCAAATTATTCTTTGGTGAGATTTCTTTTTAAACACGCGCTCTTAGGCAGACCTACAGACAGTGAGACATTAGGCCCTATATTTAAGCATTTAGAATTGTAGATAAATGTCCGATTGACAGTATACATGGTGATTATAACAAAAATCTTATAAAGATCTGAAATTTAATATGTGTGCTTTTGTTTTGGCATTGTATAGTGCGAACTGTGCTTATTTTTTGTACAATGAAAGATAGCAGCTGTATCGGACAATCGGAAATGTGAATAGAGAGATGGATGAGCGCCACTGGTTTTCAACACAGGTTACATCTTAATAATAAACCACCTAAAAATAGGCTAAAATCCAGCTATTTGTTATTCTTATTAGGCCTACTTGTTGATATTGAAATCGCAGACAAATATTTATCACGTGGAAGTAATTTTATAAGGCGCCAGTCTAAACGATAACGATTGCTGTAGTTTTGATTAGATTTCAAAACTCGTGCGCCATATAAATTCGGTTGCCGTGGCGACGGAATTTTCAAACGATGACGTCATATCGATCGTGCGTTCGCTCCTCTCTGTGATCGGTCATCCGCTTGGAGCTGTCGACCACTTCCGGTTCCGGTATGATGACGTCATTTCCTGCGTCCAAGTTCGCTCTTGGCACCAGTCTGACGTCGTCAAATCTCTGTGGAAAATTGAACGAATCAGAGATTATCCTTAGCGAGGTCCGTGGCCTTCAACCTTTAAGGCCCATGAGTTGCTGAACGATATATAAAGCTTTCTATAGGCCTTCTGTTCGAGATACAACATGTATAATAAGTTTAATAACAGGGGCGGATCAAGGAATTCAAAATGTTCTTATTATACAATGGTCAATGTTGTTTTTACTTTCGTGCCTTATTCAGTATTTAGGCTGCTATGATTATTTATGTAAGTAAGTAAGTCTATTTATTCTTTTACCGTCGGTTTTGAAAGCATCGGAAAATTTCGCCTGTACTGAAACAGAAACACGAAATAATAATAATAATAATAATAATAATAATAATAATAATAATAATAATAATAATAATAATAATTGAATTAATTGATCCAAATAAGAGTAGAACTCTTCAATTCTATGCACGAAATGTTCACTACAGTAGAACTTCGTTATAACAACTTGGTTATAAGATATACTTGGTTATAAAGTATCGCAATGTGTAGGGTCCCGTGTGATGCGTTACCGTATTGAATGGCATTGGATATAACGTACCTTGGATCTAACGTACTAAATTTTACGGACCCGCTAAGTACGTTATAAGTTATAACGAAGTTCTACTGTACTAGACAAATACAAATACAAATGTGTTTCCGTACATTTTTTATTTTCGGACGCGGTTTTGGGGTCAAACCCCCTTGGCTGCCGACCCAAGAAATAATTTTAATAATTTTTAAGCGCTATAGAATGTAGAGATGTAATAAGGCGACGTCTTTTTTTCGCTTGCCAAGATTTTTCGAAGTTGGTCATGACCAAAAACGAAACCCACCTTCCGGAAATCCTGGCTACGCCACTGGTTCTCACCACACAGATTGCGTACCTGGTGGAGTGGTGGTCTGACCTGATATCCTGGATTTTTGACGCGGATCTCGGGCGATTGTGATTCATGGTGCCATCGGCTGGTGCGGCTCTATGCACTATGAAGTGGCGCTATAGAAGTTTAAGATTAGATCGGACTGAGATTAGATTAGATTAATAGTTCCGGCTTTTAGTGATACGAAAGAGGCTCGGGGCTACATAAATGCCAATTTCACGATTGTACTGATTCATTGTTATGTCCTCTATTTCTTGGCCAAACGGATATCAAAATTAAACAGTAAATAGCGACAACAACCTTATAATATGCCCTGTAAATGTTAATTTAGAAAACTATAAGATTAAGCCCACCGATTAATTATTCAATATAAGCACGTGATTAAAATTTAATAGTAAATATAATAAATTGATTAGATTGCTGTCTCTTACTTTTGTCAGGCAGTTCTAAAATCGAGAAAAAAACAACACAAAAATGATTGTACTAAACAATTGAGACAAATATAGACTGGGACCGAAATTAAGTCGGTCCGCGTCTACCAAATGGGACGGGAATTAAGTTAGCAGAGTGGTAACACAACTGGACGTTAGAGCATAAGGTCGCGGATTCTTTGCCCGCCGGAGCCTAAGATCGACTCAGCTTCACTCGCTAGAGGGAGGTGGCAAAATAAGGAACAGCGTTAAGCTGCGAAGGTAAAACGTGGGTCGATCTGGGGGGAAAGTAATGGCAACCTACCCCAGATTAATGGCTTAGGGGAACATGGGGTTACTTGGACCTTCGGGTTGCATGGACCCTTCCAGGTTAATTACAACAAATAATAGCGCAGCATATTTTCAACAGAATGACCGGCATAGGTATCTTGCGTAATTGATAATCTTTAAGAGTCAACGCGTGGTTTCGAAGGAATGCGTGCGATTTCGCGAATTGACAATTTTTACACGAAAACGCTTCAAAAATTAGTTAGATTTTAAAATTTTTACTGCTACTTTAATCATTCATAAATGTTGACACAGAAATAATTTGTTCAGATGGTCATTACTTAGGGATTGTGTGTTTAATTGTCTGTTAAACTCGCGCAAACTACGCTCGCAAGGGCGATAAATTAGAATGTTGCCATCGTACCTTGTTTGATAGCCCTGTGTGCGGGTTGCATGGGCCGTTGGAATAAGGGGTTACATGGACCCGGTCCATGCAACCCGAGACCGGTCCATGCGACCCGAGATACATGTCTATGTGACCTGTATATGTTTGTGCAAGATTTTTCGGTTCTCATTAGATGAAGCTGGCAACGTCTGTAGTGTTATTGGTCCTATTGTCTATAATATTATATTTTCAAATCTAGTTGGGATGCCAGTACATGCTTATATTTTGAATCTTTGATTGATTGGCTATTTTTCAAAATCTTAGGTCTATATGTTGCTTATTTTAGTGATGGTTTTAACATATGTCTCTAAGAATATCCGTGGGAAATGGTCGGTGAAGTCAATGAGAGACGCTGTAGCTGTGTTTTAGATGGTGGCAAGCTTAGAACCATTGCCAAGAATTCAGTGTTCCGCGCAACACTCTTCGACGTCAAGTGGAAGCACAAAAAGTGGAAAAGAAGTTGCGAAACAACTTGGGAAAAAGTGTTTTAACTGCCAGTCAGGAAGATGAATTGGTAAAAGTTACTTTGTCCATGGAAAGCCACCTTTTGGGCTTAATTTGATGGATCTTTGACGTCTGATCTACCAATACTGTGAAATAAATAAGATAACAAATCCATTTAATAAAGAAGAAAAAAATGGCTGGAGATGACTGGGCCAGGTCTTTCTTAAAGAGACATCCAAATTGACAATCAGGCAGCCAGAAGCAATTTCCATTAATGCTATTGGCTTCAATAAGGAAAAGACTAAAAGATTTTATGAAGTTTTGAGTCTGTACTTTTTGAAGATGAAACCCTGATTATTCCTGAATCAAATATATACAATGTTGATGAAACTGGATTGACAGTTTGCCAAAAGCCAAAGATTGTTGCTGCTAAAGGAAAACGCTGTGTTGGATCCTCAAAATGCTGAAAAGGAAGGACGATTACTGTAATCTGTTGTGTGAGTGGCATTGGAACATTTATCCCACCTATGATGATCTTTCCTTGTTAGAATGAAACCTGAATTGATAGATAAAGCACCAAATGGTAGCATTGGCGTAGCTACAAAATCTGGTTAATAAACGAAGAGGCATTCTTGAAATGGTTCAATCATTTTCTGCATTTTGTTCAAACCGTGCAATGCATAGAAGGAAAGTATAAAACAACAAGAAAACATGTGTCATCAAATAAGAACAGTCTGTCTCTGAATCTTCTGTCAAGAGGGAAAATGTAAAAAGTCTAAAAAATAGTGAAAGGGAAAAATCTTCAACAGAAAAAATGTCTGTATTGTATGGACAATTTTGATGAAGAATGGATATGCTGCCAGCTTTGCAAAATGGGCTCATACTGCATGTCCGGTGTTGATGAAAATGAAGATAATTTCATTTGTGAGAAATGTGGTGACTGTAGGCTAAAAAAACTTGAACAGGAATGTTGACTAATATTATGGACATTTGGGGCAATATGGATCGTGATGTCCATACAACCCCAGACATTGGGTTGATGGACCATTTGAAATAATTTTTAAAAAATTTTTTCTTGCAAATTATAAGACAATGTTAACAGCACTGTTTATTGAAGTATTATGTATTTCTAAAAATCATGATTTTAGCCTAGAAACTCCTGAATCTTGCGGGTTTCCCAGAAAAAATGCTTAATGGTACCCCCATGTTCCCCTATCCCACCCACTTCGTTGATTGCCTAGACCGGAGATTAGCGCCGGAACCCAACACTCGGACTCGAGTACGGGACCTACCTTTACCTTTACCTGCCAAATAGGGGTATCCAGTGTTCACCAACGAGGTCCGGTTGCTCCGCCCACTGGTGGGCAGAAACCATAGAAACCATTGTTGTCTATTAATAGACGCCAATGGCAGAAGCAGATTTCTTGCTGGTGGGCATAGATCAGTGACCATAGAGATTGTTCTGGATACTCATATAGTAATTTAGGGATGAACAGAGGACCATCAGTCCATTAAATTTGATAGGCTAGATACAGTTTTCGCAATTTATGTCAGAATGTTCATCAAGGAGAAGTATTATTCGATTTAAAAAAAGAAACCAGTGAGATTGTAGGCTTACTGAACCAAAAATAAAATGTATGGTCACCAATTGCCTAGGAGGACAAAACGCTGAAGACGTAAATAATAATAATAATAATAATAATAATAATAATAATAATAATAATAATAATGTGATTTAAAGTGCTTTAGGAGGCTAAGTAAGTCTGTGTGAAAACCACTGTTAAAGGAAGAGAATGTAATCTAATAACTAACAATATTTGAAATATTTGATATCTTAAAATTAGGCCTATTTATAAGCCATTAGGCTTCTTAATCAAGTATAAAATGCCTCGATAAAGTAAATCGTATCCTAACTGAATGACACATACGAAACATCGAGCATATTAGGCAACCAAACAACATACTGTACTAGATCAGTGTTTAATCTAGGCCGTATCCGGGGAGGAAAATTGCCCTTCCCCACCGGAAATTTCAAATTCCCCCCGGAAATTTTGGAATACTACATGGACTAACAGCGGCCCTAGCAGAATTCCCCCCGGCTTTGTCAGTTCCCTTCCCACGGAGTCCAGGAGTCTAGATTAAACACTGTACTAGATCCGTGAATATTAGGTATAATTGATTGATTTTGTTGAATTTACTTACCCTTGGATGCAGCTGAAGTCAAAACGACAAATGGCGCAAAGAAGTTCATAAATATAAAAAAATAAAGTAACCATGATAATTACTACAGTAGAACTTCGTTAAAACGAGTTTGCGTTATTATAATAATTATATAGGTCTATACGATATTATATATACGATAACTATTACAGTTGAACTTCGTTATAACGGACTCAGTCATAGCGTGTTATGCGCTACCGTACTGGGACGGTATTGGATACAAGTTATACGACGTACAACGGATATAACGTACTGAATTTTACGGACCCGCCGTGTACGTTCTAACGAAGTTCTACTGTAAAACTAAGGCATGCATTACGCAAACTGCATGCAGAAATCATTGGGTGTAGCCACCAGGGCAAGGGGGGCCGGGCCCCGTTGAGAAATTTTTCTGTGGTGACGTGTATATAGGGTGATTGGAACAGAAGCTATGTGCAAAGAATTCATTGACAACGTTTTTCGCTTGCAGTCTCTTTTACTCGAAAATGTCGACGTGCCGCCCCCGCCCCTCTTCCCGAATCCTGGCTACGCCACTGGCAACAATTGGCGCTTTTAAAAATGAAATAAGTGGAAGATGACAGCATTGAATCTGTGGTATTTTTGTAAGGAAAAGAGGACAGACAGTTTCTTGTCACTGACTCACCCAACTTGTCCATTAGATCAACAGCAAGGTGAAATTTTGAAATTCAAGCCGCTATTCAGAGCCGTTGCTGGGGCGGGGGGAGGGGGGAAGCTGCCCCGGACTCCGTACTTGGGATGGGGAGCCAGAAACCATGATTGTAACAGGTTAAACGGCCCGTCGAATGTATTATTGCCAGCATGACAAGCCAAAAAAGGGCCACTACCCGTTTTCTGCACAACTTTACCCTTCCAACGTCGTGAAAGTCTGATAAGGAAACAAGTCATCGCCAGTTTTCAAAACCGTTGCGGGCGATACATGATTTATACCTTGCCCGGGCGCCAAATACCCTAGCTACGGCTTTGATGTTATTACCTTGTTTAAAATTGAGCTTACAGTATTTAGCATATTGAAAGAATAAAATAGTCTTTTCCGTGCATTGGTCTCCAATAATAACATCTCTAAATATCTTTTCGCTGTGGTGACATGGGCCCTATTCTAATATCATCCTGCGTCTGCATGCATATATTCTGACGCAGTTATTTGGAAACAAAGGACGAATTTAAAAAGGGTGGTTCAAAATATATTCAACCTACCTGACACATCTGTTCGTATTCCGTTTCATAGAAACATGCAAGAAATCAAAACATAACTACGGTGAATGGAAATGCTATAATAAGCAGAAGACCAAATCAAAGAAACGATGATTGAAAGTGGTTTTTCCGGGGAGAAATATCAAAGAAGAAAATAATATTAACCCCTTAACCGATAAAACTGCATTTTACATTTACAGCTAAGCTATATTAAATAGCTAAGTAAACTTATAAACTTACCGCCTTCAAACGGTAGAAGAACAAACGATAGAAGGAAGCAGAAAAAAACAACAACCACAAAATTTAATTGGACAAAACATAACATCACAAAATGTTTCATTTTTATTATTAACAGAAGACTGTGAAGCGCTTTTAGCAGTTTTAAACAATGCATAGAAGAGTTTATGTAGACTATTTAAGCGTCAATGTCATAACGAAAATACAATTGTCTTTAGATCATCGTTAGCTCAGCAATTAGGCTTTTCACACAGGCTTACTTAGTCTCCTAAACCACGTTAAATCACATTATCATCCTTGTTGTTATTATTTTTTATTGACCCAGTTAATCTGATAGACCTACATAGGCATAACTAGAACTGTAGGAAGAAATTATAAAAAGAATTTATACAGTATCAACAGGTATACAATTTATAATTTAAACATCTACAGTACTCTTTTTCAAATTACATGCAATTTATAGAAATTATCTAACTGAATTATGCAATTTGTTTCATGGTCTGTATATTAAAAACTTACCCGAAACCCCTGCAAAATAAAAATAACAACATTAATTGCAATTATTAGGCTTACAGCTTCTAAATGATGTATATATTAATTATCACAGGTGGCTACAAGTACAGCTAACTAATCTTCGGGTGCAACGTCCGTTGGCGTAACCAAAAGGGGGTTCGGGGAGACCGATCCCCACTATTTGGGCTTATAGTCTGAAAAATATGCACAAAGTCTTAGGATTCGAATCTATTATTGACACAAAATTTTTCACCCCAGACCACGTTCCCCACACTCCCTCAAGCCCCTTAGTCGGGACTGGAAATATCGGTCTGGAGATTCCTTGGTGCCCCCACACACACACATCATTTCGAAACCCTGGCTACGCCACTGACAACTCAGCTGTTAAACTAGAATATTACGACGTGCGACTTAAGTTAAAATAGCTGACAGATCGACAATCTAATAAGTTCCTTAGCGGAATCAAACAAACAAAACACACAGACGCACACACACAAACAAACAAACAAACAAACAAACGAAGAAGAGCCAGCAAATGTTTCGGACGGAATCGTGGAGGTGTAGGGGTAGGGGGTACGCTACGGAGATAAGACGATGTATCATTTATGCCCAAGTCATTATATCGTTAACCCCTTAACTGGGTATTTAACTGTAACTCAATGCAAAACGAACGGATATATCCGTGGTCCCCTTAAGGGGTTAACTTTAATTTTATGTACCAAGACGTCGTTATAAACATGAGAAAAAAACAATATCACAGATTAGCGAGACTTACCATGCTCTGTGTGGCGTGAATGCAGAAAATACAGGAAAAACGTTAAACATTATTTTAGCTTAGGACCAGGGGCGGTTCTAGGAATTTTAATTTGGGTAGGCCAGTCAAAGGCCATGAAAATTTTGGGTAGGCCAAGCTTGGACCGTGTCGTGGTATCAAAGTTCATAAGGTTAATCCCACCCGAAATTCTGTGGTTATAAAAATACAATAGCGCAGCATAATAGGGATGTGCGGTGAATTTTATATATATATATATATGTATATACTGTATATATGTATATATATTATATATATATATATATATATATATATATATATATATATATATATATATATATATATATATATATATATATGAGGCGCCGAGGACCAGAGTGACCTAACCAAAAAAGTAAAATTTTGAGAAAACGGATTTGAAGTTTGTTTGAAGTTTGGAATGAACCTGTAAAATCACCAAGTTGTAATTTATTAGCTTTGACCTAATATAAGTGGAATAATATCAAGTGCATATAAATATGCAAAAATGAGTGCTTGCAAATTATGTGCATTGCAATGTTCAAGGGTTCAAGGTCAGGAGAAGGTCAACTTGACAAAGAGCATGTTAGGCTGAGACTCCGACAAAACATTTGCCATGCTGCCAGTTGCACCAGTGTACTTTTATGTTGTCCACTGTGCAAGAGCATCAGAATGCATGCGCGCTTGCGAAATGTTTCGATAGTTTGCTGTCAATATTTTCCCAACCACGCAACCCAGTCTCCGTTAAAGCAGATTCATCATTCTGGTATCCTGCTCGTGGACAAAAATGACGGCACACAAAACAAACTATGGCATTGCTTGCAACTGAATATTCCAAGAATTGATATGGGGCCTACCTGTCATGCAATGAAGAGTTAAATGCTCGTGAAACGCTGACCAGATTTTGATTTTGGAAAGACCTGCAGTTTAGGTTGCACAGGTTGATCTTTATAATCCTTGCTGATATCAGCCACAGTTGTATGACAACTTACGCAGACCACCTGAGTCAACTGGTGCTACTTGTGAAATTGACAGGCCTACATCCGTTGAGTGATGTTGAACGTCTTGAGATTCGACAGTTGTCTTTGTAGGTCCAGTTGAATCGTCAGTCACCATGTCTTCTACTTCTTCGTTGCCACTAACTCGAGCGCGTTTAACCAGAAATTTATCCATTTCTAATTATAATAATATTATAGAGTGCTATAGTAATTTGTATGATAGGCCTAGACTGTCTCTTATATGAGCTGCAATCTTAAACGGACTGAACTTAGCTTAGCGTCGCCGTCTTACACGATAGTTACTGCGGCTTCTCCATATCTGTTCTGTTAACCAGAACATACATTAGATTACACCAGATGTCCGACGACGTTGAGAATTGCTTATCAAAACAGTCATGTCATCCATGTCATCAACCGTCAGATAAGGCCATTCATTAGAGGGAACTTAATTATGGACAACAAGAGGAACTACTCCCATGGCGGAAACGCCTAAAAGTAGCCCCTAAACTCTGCAACACTCACCTGGAAGTCTGGTAATTCTGTGGGGATGCGGGGGAATGAGGAGGGTAAGTACTACCAATGACAGTACATCTAACAAATTATGAGGAGGGTGGGAAGAAAATGTGTGCAGAGGCCGTTGAACGACCATTGATCAGTCGGTGGTGGTTGATCAATTAGATAAAGCTTCTTGAGACTTGACATCTGGAAACCGAATGGAAAAGAAGGTATCTGATGAGTGGCTGGTGATTCAAATTGGCCTTACACTACACTTTACAGCCTCAGCGTAGGCCATACGCATTAATTACCCAGCCACACAGCGCATTTTGGGGAAGGCCAGCTATACTGTAGGTAGGCCATGTATTTTTTCGTGGCCACAGTGTAGGCCAGTAATTTTTGGGTAGGCCAGACAAAAAAACGGCCAAAATTACTTTAGGCCTAGAACCGCCTCTGCTTAGGACCCTTAGAATCTAAGGGTTAACATTTAATGATCACGTGATCGATTGCCAGAAGTTTGGGGGTGGGGTGGCACCCACTGGTTGAGAGAGCGGAACCCAACTGGGCAGGAAAAAGAAGTTTGGATTTTTGCCCCGTTCCACTCTTTTCATCGCTAGAGGTCAAAAGTGTTGTGGTGAGGGTAGTTATAGGGGCTCCAATGCGTCTCTGAAGAATCAGCCGGCTTACCTTCAAAACCGAGGGAACTGGACTCAGTCATGTGCCTTTCCAGCTGACATTCGGTCTTATGATGCACAAGAAATTGCCAGTTTGCAACAACAACAACAACTACTACTAACTACTACTACCTGTACTACTACTACTACTAGGCCTACTACTGCACTGCTGCTACTACTACTGCTACTGCTACTACTACTGCTGCTGCTGCTACTGCTGCTACTACTACTACTACTACTACTACTACTACTACTACTACTGCTGCTACTACTACTACTACTACTACTACTGCTGCTACTACTACTACTACTACTAAAGATAATAATAATAATAAAATATAATAAAATATAATAATAATATAATAATAATAATAATAATAATAATAATAATAATAATAATAATAATAATAATAATAATAATAATAATAATAATAATAATAATAATAATAATAATAATAATAACAACAATAACGCTGTGTGTCTGCATAGAGGACGTCGCCTAAAAAGGCTCCGAGGTAAGTGAGGTGTTCACGGATTTCTGCTGTCGCCTCCTTCAAAGCAGTTCCTTCGCCGTGAATTAGCGAAGACCCGAAGGGTATGTTCTCGGCCGATCGAGCGAGGGTTTTCTCAAGACCACGTAAGCCGTAAAGGCCAGGAGCAATGCGAAGGCAGGAGACCAGAAAAAATCACATCCGATGCCAGTCAACTTCTTTGTCATCCGAATTAGACACCGTACCACTTTCACACTTTTATCTTACGGTGTATATACCTGCATCCCCCCTCTCTCTCTTATTTCTATCAATCTCTGTCTGTCTTTTTTCGTCTCTCTCTTCGTCTCTCTGTCTCTCTCTCTCTCTCCGATTATATTTCTGTAGACTTCAAAAGTATTTTCGCGACTTCGCCATATCTCCTTCACAGGCGTAAACTTCTATTAGGCCGCTGGGCTCGAAGCCCCCTTCCCAATTTTTGAGAGGCTAAGCTAGGGAAGAGAAAAGATATAGAGGTGCAGCCAAGATTCCGGAATAGGGGAGTCACAAAGAAATTTTCGAGTGATAAGAGTCTACAAGCAGAAAACGTCATCTATGAACATTATGAGTTCTACGCACATTCCATGTCCATGCAGTGTATATATTGGTTCTGTTCCCACACCTTCTCCGCCCACCCAGCCCGAAAATTTCTCAACGGTTTTGCGCAAATCCCACGACATGTCCAGCCGGAATAAAGGGGACCCGGCCCTCGTTCAGAGGCGTCATTTATAAGGGGTGGGGCAGAGGCGTCATTTGGGGGCCCCCAAGGAAATGAAAATATTATTTTATAATGTATTAATGTGCAAAACAAAAAACAGGGACCCCCAAGGAAATGAAAATAATAATTTGTAAAGTATCAATAACCCCTAAAGCCTGAAAGCAAAAAAAAAAAAAAAAAGATGTCGAACTATTTTTGGGGTAATTAATCGTAAAAAGAACTGACAAAAAAAAAGGTCGTCGACTTTTTTGAAACTCAAACTAACTCAGTCAAAAAAATTTAAAAAATAAAAAATTGAAAAAAAATTTTAAAAATTTGAAGAAAAGTGTGAAATGACGCCACTGGTGGGGCAATTTCTCGCCCCCATAATGTATTAATGTGCAAAAACAGGAAAACAGGGACGTCATTTGCATTTGGGGAAGGTCAGCAGCCCCTAAAGCCCTAAAGGATTGCTTGATGTCGAGTAATCTGAAGTAACTAATCGTAAAAAAGGACTGACAAGCAAAAAAAGGTCGTCAACTTTTTTGCAAACTCGTCAGGTCGAAAAAATCTAAAAAATCGAAAAATTGCAAAAATTCAAAAAAATTTAAAAAAATGAAAAATTGTAAAAAAAATTTCTCGTCCCCCAAGAAAAGTGTGAAATGACGCCACTGCCCTCGTTTCCCTCCGTGACCACGCCAGTGGTTTCATACGTTACCCTTCGAATACTAAAAGCCACGTATTAGAAAAATGCCACGACGTCTTCATTATTTGTATTCATCCATACGTAGCCTACGCGAGAATTCCTTTACTTATAAACTTCCGTGTTTTAATGACAGATTAACTGAATATTGGGGAAAAAATTTGGCGGACTTACCGATTTCTTGATTTGAATTCCGTGCTCCTCAGCGCCCAACAGTAGACGCCTGACTGACGAACTAAAGGCTGAAACTAACAACGAAAGTAATTTTACAAATGTGTACGTAAATCCGAGATTTTACGAAAACGTTAGCATAGCAGAAAATTCTGCCACAAGTTTTGAATACAGTGGGACATGAGATTATTCATTTATATTTCAGTTTAATTGGCAACCGACTTCAGCAGGAGATGTCATGACAAATTCGACTGCACTGTCTTCCTCCTTCTCAGGGGCGGCCCTTGGGATAGGCAAACTAGGCGGTTGCCTAGGGCGTCGAATGTCAAAGGGGGCGGAAAAATGACGTCGCTAAAATATAGCGACGTCATTTTTCATTCCCCCTTTAATCTTGTGTTATTGTCGACTCAGTCAGAAGATGGTGTGACCCAGATGTATGGATCTGTACTCTTTATGTCTGCGAATTAATTATAGTGTTGACTATAAAAGCATATATAATATTTTTTCTATAAGACCTAGATCTATTTTATATTTTCATTAATTAATGTTATTATTAGATTATTAGAATTTTTGTCATTTGTACAAATTTTATGTTATAATAATTATTCAACATATTTATGTTCAAGTATACAGTTATTCATGGTTTATAGGCCTACTATATATATAGTTAAGCTGTCTATTCTTGAAATGTTAAGGAAATAAATTTGATTGATTGATTGATTGTTATGATTGATTGAGATACTGAGAACATTAAACAAAAACCGCCAAAAGCACGCAAGCATCCTTTAGCAAGGTCAGACAGTGACCGGCAGTGACGCATACTGCAGTGACGTCACATTATCGTTGGCAACTCCATAGTGTCGCAGATTAATTCTGGCCAATCGTTGAAGACAAAATTAAACTTTGAATGTTTGACGGGCGTGACGCAGCCTTTCTCCCAATAGAAAGCGAAGAATCCAGCGAAATAGGTGTTGCCGGTATTGCTAGATACTTATTTATTGCCTCCACAGTGCCCCGTGTTGGCTCTTTAAGGGGCCGTCCATAAATGACGTCACGCGATTTTGGTAGTTTTTTACCCCCTGCCCCTCGTCACACGTCGTCACAAAAAGTCAGACCCCCTCAAATATGATATCACAACGCGTTAACCTCCTCCCGTCATCTTGTCGTCTTTCCTATGTCAAAATTAATGTTTCGTTTGAAAATATTCATTATAATTATTATAGTTGAAACAATATTGAGAAACCTTTTCAAAGTCTTCTTTTAAAATGAAGTAAAATAATTATAAGTGTAAAATACGTTCAATTTTGCGGTAACACAGAATTGCGGTATTAACCCCTTAACCGTGTATTTAACTGTAACTCAATGTAAAATGGACGGATATATCCGGGATCCCCAGTTAAAGAGTTAATAAAAAAATATTTAGTACTATGTGACGTCACATTTCTGGAACCCTCCCTCGTCGTCACACATCGTCACAAATGTTTGAACCCATCCCCTACGTGTGTGACGTCATTTATGGATGGTCCCTAAGACCCATGTGATCTATCACGAAGCTTAAATCATTCATTGAACACGTTGTGAGACGCGAGTCACGTGATGCTACGAACGTAATGTAATGTAGCATTTATATAAAGCGCCCCTCTGATATTTCTACTCAGAGGCGCTCCGGGCATTGGAGTCGCGTGATAAAACAGCGAAACTCTAGCTTTCGAATTGAATAGAGCGAGACAGTAAGAACTGGATGGGTTCAAGGCATTCCAGAGGGACGGTCCAGTCACTGCAAAAGCCCGACGCTGAACAAGAGCAGTGCGTGATCTGGGGACATAAGCATTCTTCCGATCAGTGGAGCGGAGGAGGAGGCGATGAGCAGCGAAAGAGGGTGATTTTAAAAGCTCATTAATTAATGTAAGACGGTGCCTGACCTCGAAGTGTTTCAGAAGTAATAGGCCTAATAATACTTGCCTGAATTTAATGCGGCATAAATCGAAAACCAACGTACGGTGTTAAAATGCTTTCTGACTTGCTATTACCACCAATGAGTTGGCATAGAGCAATATTATTATGATGGCGATGAGAGAATGTTAAGGATAAAATCTGAGATGCTAGAGTAGCGAGGAGCTTTAGCCACAAGACAAGTCGCAGCATTTAGGACAGATTGCAGAAGTAGGATCACTATCACACGGAAACAGAGGCGTAGCGAGGGTATCCGGTGCCCGGAGGCAAAGTGTGCCGTTGGCGCCCCCTCCCCCCCAACACTGTTGAGCAAAAAAGGTCGTCACATCGTTCTTTCGGTCTCGGCGCCCCTCAACTCTCTACGGCGCCCCTCTCCTTATATACTCCTGACGAGAAAAAAAGAGGTCGCCGTTCTTGTTTCTTCTTCTTATTTATTATGCATTTAACTTACCAACTTACCAAAAACCCGATATTTTGGCGCCCCTCGCCTCGACGCCCGGAGGGCATATGCCCCTCCCTGCCCCCGTTCGCAACGCCTCTGCATGGAAACGTGCATTGCGGTACGCTGTAGCCCCATGATTCGTTATAACAAAGTTCTGTAGTCTTTCCAGACAATGCCACAATGGCATATACACTATACAGATACAAATACTCTTTTTGTATCTAAGATACAGATACAAATACTCTTTTTGTATCTAAGATACTGATACTAGATACTTGTGGAAAATGTATCTTGATACAAGATACAAGATACTTTTTTGTATCTAAGATACGTATCTAGATACATGTATCTTAGATACTTAACACAACACTATCGCATTGTTGAAAGCTTTGTGTCGATAGATGCATTGTCAGAATACTTTGACATCAAGCCGCTTAAGCGATGATCTCTGTATCAAGTCAGTTGTCTTCTTTGCTTTAAGAAGTAATAACAGACGATCTAAATGCTTTTCTGTTGCCAGATGACAGAAGCCGTACACAAGTAAACGACCCCGGAATATATAAACCCCGTTTGGCAAAAACCGGAGAAGTGGGTGGGGTGGGGGGAAAAGAGGAAAAGAGCCAGAGGAAGGCAGAGAAACGCCTATGTAGACTGCCTACGAGAAGGAATTAAGGAACGAAAGAACAACATCGAATTAATAAGAGGATGTCATGATCAAACAAAGTGGAAATCCATGGTCGCTAACGTAGAAACACGCAGTACCTAAAGAAGAAGAAGAAGAAGAAGAAGAAGAAGAAGAAGAAGAAGAAGAAGAAGAAGAACAACAACAACAACAACAACAACAACAACAACAACAACAACAACAACAACAACAAGAGGGAGAAGAAGAAGAGAAAAAAGAAGAAGCTAATTTGGCCTGGGTCATTCGTCCACCACCCCTTGGCTACTGGGCAGAGATGACGGACCTGTCCTCAAAACCCAGCTCAGAATTTTGTTCGCTAATTTCTCATCATGGCAAAAGGCCAAAACGTCATATATAGGCGCGAATAATTAATTAAACGAACGTCGCCTTCTCTTCCTTTTCCAAAATTTCAACAACACGCATCAATTTATTTCTAATGGAAGGGGGCAGGGCCGCCGAATTTCCTTCGGGTCCCGGGGCACAAAAGGTAGCCACGGGTCCCTTAGCAAGTGTATAAAACTGTTGACGACCATTTTTGGCTTGTTGGTCTTTCCTTTTTCGGGATGTCAGTTAATAGGTCTACATGATCGGCCCGGGCCCTCTGACATTCGCCGGAACCCTGTGCTTATGATGAAGATGGTGTCCTTTTTTCTTGTCAGTCTTTTTCAGGGTTCGGGTTATTGTTAACACATCATCATCACCGGGCCCTCTACAGGTCGCCTGGTCCTGAGCATTTGCCCCGCATTTGCCCCTTCCTTCTCGGTGGCCCTACACATGGGTCCCTTTCGGCTCCATGGGTCCCGGAACAATGTACCTGCTGTACCCCTTTCCTCAGGCCTGGGGCGGGGCAAGGTCGAGTGGAGGGATGGAACACTATAAGCATCCCTAAACTGAAATTTCTAGATCCGCCCATGTTTATTAAACATCCGATATCTGCGTGTGTATAGATCTACACTGCCCTCGCTTAGGTGTCCTAGTCACATGCTAAAAACGGAATGGACAATTGTTTGGAGTTAAATCTTCAATTCAATTTATGTAGAGCTTTGATATTGATGTGACCAGTCACCAGTCTAGCTCAGAGGTTTAAAAATGACGATCCGCGGGCCAGAATCGGCCCGCGAAGAGAGGCGTGAAGTGGTTCGTGAAGATACCGAAGCAGTAGAATATTTTATCTAACACTTACAAAATATTTTATGCAGTATCTCGTTTTAGCTTATAAGTTTTCTATTACTCAAGAACTATATTTTGCGATCAAAAATAGGAACCAATAG
The DNA here is from genome assembly GCA_018105865.1 of Metaphire vulgaris. Classification (NCBI taxonomy): domain Eukaryota; kingdom Metazoa; phylum Annelida; class Clitellata; order Crassiclitellata; family Megascolecidae; genus Metaphire; species Metaphire vulgaris. Next base: position 10,509,546 of record CM030859.1, on the reverse strand, counting down.
GTATGTACTGTACCTGGCTCTCGGGCAATAATAATAATAATAATAATAATAATAATAATAATAATAATAATAATAATAATAATAATAATAATAATAATAATAATAATAATAATAATAAGGTGTAAAGTGGTTCAGAGTAGTCCTATCCTATATTACTGAGGTTTAGTTTCATAAAAACTTGGCCCTCATACAATTTAACCCTTTAACCGTGTATTTAACTGTAACTCAATGTAAAATGGACATATATATCCGGGATCCCCAGTTAAGGGGTTAATTGCATACCGCTGAAATCTAACTTAGGGAATATAACAACAGAGTTAGAAAACCAGAACCAAAGAGGAAGGAAAGAAATAGAAGACCTCTGAAGAAGAAGAACCCACTGTCACTGATTTAGGTCAATACGGTGCGAGGAAAAAATACATTGCTGGCAAACATAGGCCTACAGTAGACCTACACTGTGAATAATAAAATGACAGTGGCGTAGCCAAGGGGTTTGGGGATTAAACCCCCTTTACTTTTAGACCAAAATAAATGTTATTGCTGATATATATATATATATAATTTATTTATTTATTTATTTCAAGACAATTTCTATAGCGCCGTGCACTAGGTTAAGGCCTACGACAAGGGCGCTGCACACACATAGTCAACCATATCCTAAACTAAAAAGGTGCGTCTTTAGTTCTCTCAGGTTAAGGGGTCAAATTGTATATATATATAGTTCACTTAATCAAAGAAAATAATAGCTGACTAGCGGGCGAACTTTTTTTCTTGTCGGGATATTTTTTCGTGTTGGTGAATCTTGGGAACCACAACCCCCTTCGGAAAATCCTGGCTACGCCACTGTAAAACGATGATGCCAAATTTTTGCCCGTCGTATAGGCCTACAGAAGAAGAAACCAATACTGGTAATAATTTCGAGAAATAACTTATTTTTCCGTTCAGATTTTCATCGCAGTGGATCAACGGCCGCCCCGCCGTCTGATTATACGCACTATAACCTACCGTCGCTGGCTTCTTGCTCCTCCGAACCCGAGCTTTCACCGCATTCGTTGAGGACGGCGGTGATGACGAAGACGCAGATCGCCGCCAAGCTTAGCGTTCGTACTTTCGGCAGGAGAACCATTTTCTGAGCGGATATAACTGCTTCGGAAAAGAAAACTATATAGATTAACAGCAACAACAATAGAACAAGAGTTGACGGCCAAAGGTGTGATAACAACGACAACCACGCGCAACTCCCGAAGCTGTTTGAATTCGTCGTCGAACTTCCCGAATGCCTTACGGCGTTACTTTTGTTCGACAAAAGCACAACTCTCCCCTCCCCTCGACCCACCCTTTCTTCTTCTTCTTCCTCCTCCTCCTCCTCCTCCGTCTCCTCCTCCTCCTCCTCTTCCTCCTCCTCTACTCCTTCTCTTGTTCCGCCCTCTTGCAGTGCATTTACGGTCACACGCGACGACAACGAGCTCACTTTTCGCCGCACCAATCTCTAAACAGGAACAGAGCACACATCTACAGTATGTCTCTCTGTCTCTCTCTCTCTTTGGTCTGCCTGCCTGTTTCTCTCTTCCTCTGTCTGTCTGTCTGTCTCTCCTTCTGTTCTGCCTTTCTTCCTGTATGTCTCCCTTCCTGTATGTCTTTATTTCTGTCTGTCCTTCCCCGTCTTTCCCTCGGTCTCCTTTCTATATCTCTGTATCTTTACGTCTGTCTGTCTCTCTTTCGGCTTGTCGTCTGTCTCTGTATCTCTCTCTCTGTCTCTCTGTATCTGTCTCAGACTCCCCATATCTCAGTCTGTCTGTATCTCTCCTTCTCTCGGTCTGTCTGCTTGGTCTCTCGGCGGGTCGTAAGACAGAGCACGGTAAAGATGAAGGTGACCGAATCGCCGATGGCGCGATCATCATCGTCAGCGTCTGTTATCGGGAGGGACAAAGCGCCGTTTGCCCGGTCGATTCGAATCTTGCGCCTCCGTCGACGGGAGTGGAATCTCCCCGGAGACAGCGAGCGAAGCCCCCTCTCCCCTCTCTCTCTTTCTCTCTCCGTAAGATCTTTTATTTAGATTCTTCGCCCTCTTAATGAACGACCATGCAAGATCCCGTTGACGCCTTCACGCAGTCGATCGCTTGACGCTAACCAGTGACGTAGCCAGGATTTCCGAAGGGGTGGGTGGGAAGGGGGTTGGTTTCGATCGTGACCGAACTTTGCAACAAATTTCTTAGTTGGGGCGGGGCGGAAGATGAGGGGCGGAAGATGGCAGAGTGGGTTACGTGCCGGAGCGTCAGGCTGACGGAGCGGGTTCAAGCCCCGTTAGCGCCCCTAGTGGCTTTCACACAGCAATGCCTCCTAAGCCACTTTAAATCATGCTAAGTTTTTTTTTTTTTCCTTTTTAGGCGCTGACAAGCAAAAAGGTCGTCACCTTCGTATTCCTTCTAGTCTTTTTCTATTTTCTATAGCACTTTGAAATTTTTTCAATGTTTTCGATTTGCAGGCAGCCAAGGAGGGTTGACCCCCAAAATCGCGTCCAAAAATGAAAACAATGTATGGAAAAGCATGTAAAAATTTTGTCGTCGGCAGCCAAGGGGGTTTTAACCTCCAAAAGCCCCCCCCCTAGGCTACGCCACTGACGCTAACGTTGATTTTACTTTTACTTTGCCAAAAAATACACACACCGTGGACACATCTAACAATCAAGCAGAACAAGAAAGAAAAAAAAATTTTAGTGCAAAGGTTGTGGACAAAAATGGAACAGTTTGGACGAGGTGAGCGTGACAGTTGAAACAGTAAACGGATTCAAAGACTATCTCGGAAAACTAGGTTACTGAATGCGAAGAGTTGCTATACAGTGGTTTTCACACAGGCTTATACTTAGCCTACAAAACCACTCTAAATCACATTATTATTAATTTATTATTAATTTATTATTAATTAATTTTTTCAATTGAGAAAACCATTTTAATAACTGTATACCGTTAGGTCTATTACGGTGGTCTTCACACAGCCTCCTAAAGTTCGAGTGTTGTCTTTTCTTTCAATATTTTTCTACAAAATCCGTGTGGAAGGGGTGGGCAAGACAGAATGAGGGAATGGAACATGAAGTGTCCCCCAATTTAATTCCCGGATCCGCCTCTGTGCTTTCTCTATTTGAAAGACAGAAGTTTGAAATCTTTGGATGCGCAAAATAATTCGTTTTGCTACGGGGTCGTCCATAAATGACGTAACGCGATTTTTGGCACTTTTTTGACCCCCTCACCCCCTACGTAAGAAAAAGTCAGACCCCCTAAAATATGACGTAACAACGGGCCGATCCCCTTTCGTCTTTCGAAAAGTCTTGACAAGCAAAAAGGTCATTCGTCCTTCTACTGTATTTCCCTCTCCAAACAAACTGACAAGCAAAACAGGCAATCTTTTTATTTTTTTCTCTCCAAATACCCTGACAAGCAAAAAAGGTCGTCGCTTTAAAATTTTGTGTTGCGTTACGTCACATTTACGGAACCCACTCGTCATACTTCGTAACAAATGTCCGGACCTCCTCCCCTAGGCGCGTTACGTCATCTGTGGACGAGCCCTACTGCCATAGGTTTTGCCAACGTGTCTAAACTTATGAACGTATGAAAGTAGCTTCTTCGTCATATTTCCTCAACAACAGCAATCGATGGATGAACGAACTAAGTGGTGATGTTGCATCCAAAGTAGTAATTCGACCGCTGACAATGCTGGCCACTTCCAAAGACGACCTCTTGTCACGGGACCCACAGAATGAAACACAATACCTGCGTTTCGTTCCATAGAAACGTCAAATAAAGAAGGTTTGCACAGGCGCGTCAACGCCTCGACCGTATACGCATACGTATAATGCGCACACATGACGGTTTGCACTGGCACGTCAACAATTCTACCGTATAGTCATACGTATAATGCACACGCACACAGACGTTCACGTTTAATGCGCACGCGGTCATTCTTGCCACTTCTGTGCTTCTGTTCCGTGTTCCGTTCCGACAACCTCCAATAATGCGACAACGAAAGTGATATGGATTAAACCTGCTGAACCCACGACCAAACAATGAAAGATACAGTATCTGGAGTATTGAGTAAGTTCATCGTGTAAGATTTTAACTCCCGTTGTGCCTTGTCGCACACCAACAAGTACCAATGAAGTACGCTTAACTTCAAGGTATAGCTGCTGAAGACTCATGGGGCGGGGGAGGTCCTCTTTTGACACGTGATAAGTGGAGAGGCAGGTAGGTACATTACCAACGACAGGAAGTAACGGGGCTATTTAAAAGGAAGCTTGTCGTTAATAAATATCATTATACTCAATCACATGGTGGCTCCTGGTCTATAAGTAGGCTCTCGATGTGAAAGATGGTCGTCCTTGCATCGTCAATTGTCATAGAAATTCAATTCAATACGCACTATCCACAAGCTCACACAAGACCACAAAACATAGCAGAGCATAAGAGAACTTAAATTATATCAACTACTTGAAAACTGAGTCGAAGGTGCCTACCCTCGTTGGCGTAGCTACGAGGAGGCACAGGGGGTCTGGGCCCCTATTCTGGCTGGGAATTGTGCAAAATCCTTGAGTTTTGGGGGGATGGGTAGGTCGGATTTCTGGAACAGATTCGATATATACAGATGTGAATGTGCTGAAAATTCCTTGACGCTTTATCGATTTAGACTTTTAAAACTAGAAAATGATGTTAATGCGTCCCCTATTCCGAAATCCTGCCTATGCCACTACATACCCGTCCTACAGAGGCAATGCTGTAAAACATACCTGGCAATCAATTTGCTGATTTCATGCATATCAGATTCTGAGATAAAATGGTAAGTAATAAGAAATATGATCTGCAATGTCTTCACATGCTCAATTATTAGTGGGAATTTGTTCACTTTTGCTAACTTTTTTCACTCCTATCATATTGATACCCACTGGTATTAGTATTTGTTAGTTAAGACATCAATCATATGTTCTGTTTCCACAAAATGTTTGCATTTAATATAGTCTGGTTTTTTGCGCCACACTGTAGATTAATGACAATAGTAATGAGATACTAATGTATCTCTTTGAACATTTTGAACATCAATTTAAGACAATCAACAAATTTTCTGTTTTTTTTGTGAAATATGTAACCACCAATGTATTTCTTTTGATCATCTTGTACATGAATTGAAAGAGTTGAAACAATGTTTAGCTCAGTCCAAAATAATAAAATGATAGATTATATTGTCATTACTACTTATTAGTTAAGACAGTGAATAAATTATGAAATAATTATACACTAATTTATCTCTATTAATCACCTATGTACACAAATCTAAAGAGTTGAAAACAAGTTCAATTCAGTTCAGTTTGATTGGTCTACATTTTAAAGTCAACTCGAACCAGTCAAACTCGCAATTCAAATCGAATTATTCAGGGCCAGTTGTATCCATTTTCAAACCGACATTCTTCAGCGTCAACAACACCAACAAGCTCACCGCATAACAGAAGAGGGCATCACAAAAATCATCGTATTTGGCAAATGCGATGCAGTCGACGGTCACCAAAAGCAGGAGTACAAATGTGTCGAATGAGCTTCTCCAGACGAGCTTCAGTTTTTGTACAACATGACGACAGAAACGTCAGACATTCTACTCATTCGCGCGTCAGGATATCAATAATCTTGTGCCGCTGGTGCACCAACGTTGTCGCACTCTGTCTTCCGTAGTTTCTACTCAGCGAAGTCGATCGCCCGAGCTGTGCCGTAGAACACCGGAGTTCGTCGTCGATATGAGCCTGCCGAAGCTTTTCGACGGCATCTAACCGTATTAGTTCCTATTCATCAAAGAAAACACCATTTGCTCGTTTTGTACGATACTTACGCCAATCCATCAATCGAGAAGAATCAGACCTCACAATACTATCTTCGAGTGCCTGTGAAAAACCTGGTGCACTGCATCAAAGCCTTCAAGCAGTGCTATAAAAAAATGACATTTTGAAAATGACATATGTGGCTGGCATACTTATTTATTTAATCAGGAAGTCAGTATGATGCGTGAACGTAATGCAATATCGTAGAGCAGTGCTATGAAATTAACACCAGAAATACAGCAAGAAAGATGTCAATCCATTTTGTCTGCATGACCATAGAGATGTGAAACAAGAAAATCACTTCTCAGTCATCTCTAATAATGAACGCATTGAAGTTCAAATTTACATCTAATGCCCATCACTTAACATGTCTAACTGAATTTAATGAGAGAATAACAATCTTAAACATTAAACAAAACACAAAAGGGATGAAGAACTTAAATCAAATATTGCAATGCAGGTAGTAAAATGTTCTCGGGCAAAGTTTCTTTCAACACCCGATTTCTTGATCTGATAAAATAACAGATGTTTTACTTAGCGATGCATAACAACTTACCTCCTTCAATAAAGGCTGTGACGAAATTGTTCTCAGAGAAATGAGCACTCTCTCCTGGACACAGTATTGTGAATCATTGCAAGCCAACTCCAAAAGTCTACAAAGTGTTAAAAAGTATCTCAAGTATTATGTTTAAATATGAACGTACTCGTTTATTATCAATCAAATCAAGTTCGCACAGATTTGGAGGACCAAAAAAAATATAAAAAGTATTTTTAAAAAGTATTAAATTTATAATAAATTTATAAAGATATATAAGATATATAAGATATATATATATATTATATATATTATATAAGATAAATAAAGTATTAATTATTAAATAGTATTAATAATAGTATTAGTTAAAAAGTATTGTTCAAAAATACAACTACGGAGTTCAACCGAAGCAACTGATGCCAATTTTTTCCGCCATTGTCACCTTCACCACCAGCACCATCACTGCCATTTCTTCAGAAGCTGAAAATCAGGTTATGCTTCTTCCTTCTTTCCTTCCGTCGTTCCCTATTCGGTTGGACGATGGGTCTGAATGAATTCCTTCCACTTCTGTCTGTCTCTTGCTGCCCTGGTCATTTGATGAAGTTCATTTGAATTTCTTCTGCATCCTCTTTTAAGTTTTCTATCCATGTTTTCCTTTTATCTCCTTTTTCCTTCAACATAGCTGTATAGTGCTTTCTTTGGTAGTCTTTCTTCCTTCGTTCTTTCAACATGACCAAACCACTTCAGTCTTTCTTTCTGTATTGATTCAAGTATCATTTCTTTTGCTCTGTCTTTTCACTTTGATTCTTATTCTTTGTCTTCTGCTTGCTCTTAACCAGTTCATTTCTGCAGTCATTGATCTTCTTTCATCTTTCTTCTTTATTGTCCTGCATTCTGATCCAGAAAAGGTTGCCAAATACCAAATTTGAAAGTAAGTTACAGAAGTCAAGTGAAAAATACAAACTGACCCGCTAACTGCCTTGTGCTGTATCAGATCTTTACAGAGCTCGGAAGAATTGAGGGCAAGGTTCCCAAGAGCTCCTGAAAAAAATTGCACAACTCTTTACACAATCAAGCAAGTAAGCACGCAAACTACAAAACAACATGCAGGAAATAATAATGTGGAAGCAATACATCTGATAAATGACAACATAGGTAGGTCCCGTACTCGAGTCCGAGCGTTGGGTTCCGGCTCCTATCTCCGGTCTGGGCAATCAGAGATGTAGGTGGTATAATCCATTAATCTGGGGTAGGTTGCCATTACTTTCCCTAGACCCCGTTTTACCTCGCAGCTTAATGCTGCTCCTCAGTTTACCACTGCCCTCTAGCGAGTAAGGATGAGTCGACCATAGGGCTCCTGCGGGAATTGAACCCGCGACCTTCTGCTCCATCATCCAGCGTTGTTACCACTCTTCTAACTTCCCATAATGGACGTTTATATAGCATCTCTTTATGGAAATACTAAATAGGAAAACAATTACATGTTTTTCACAAGTCGTTTAGTGACATAATGACAAGCATTTTCATATTTTTTGTGATACTCCTGCTTTGATGCCAAGATAAAATTTAAGCAATTTGTATAAGCAGAAGTAATGCATTGAAAATGAAAGGAAGAGTTAGAAAGTTGACTTTCCAAAGCTCCAGCCTACACCAAATGCAAAGAGAACTAATGACTCAACCTGATGCCTAACTTCAGTTGTGAATCCATATCTTGTCACAGAAACACATCATGTATGGTACATCATTACATTAATAATAATAATAATATTATTATTAAAAAATCCTACTACTACCACTGTACGGTTGTAAAGAGTCCCTAAATATGGTCTCACTGTGCTTATGGTGCTATAGGATTGCCTCAATAACAATAATAACAAATGTCTCTTCATAGTTCTACAAATATGTAAACCGTACCGGCTGCATTAGATCTGGTTTTTGACAACTGGTCTTTGAGCAGTCGAACTAGATGTGGAACTGCCGGTCGCAAGCGCGGATACAGTCGACTGCTGTGAAACGCTGCATTTCCAAGCGCATAGCTGGCGACCTTTCTCACATTCTGATCATCGTCCGCGAAGACAGCTGAGCAACCCGCTAAGTAGCTTCTCCCTATCAAAATGCACAAACATACTCCACTAAACAACATCAAAGAACGTCAGAAAACTCGATACACAGACTAATGGTGGAGCATTTATTTATAGCTTTTCAATACTTTGCTGTGTAATGATTTTTTCATATTATTAACAGTGTTTGACCTTCCACGGGTCAGGCTGTTCTGACCAGTGGGATGGTCGGAAGGTCAAAACCAAGGCAAGGTTTGTCCATATCCATCAGAGGTTCAAAACCTCCCCAGCCTGCAGCATATGAAATAATAGTTAGCCTACTAGTAATAGCTACATTAACACAATCTTAAGCTATGTTTAACTTAGAAAAGCACTATGCTAATTATAATTACTCATTGTCTAGATGGGTTGATGTGACTACATATTTCTTTCATTCACACTCTTAATGTTGCTTTTTGTTTGAGTAACTGAGAAATATTAAAAAGCCCACTGAAAACTTGCAGATAAACCAATTTCTACACAAGATGTCTTTCCCCGCCATATACACCGACCTTTGCCCGGCTGACAACTCGCCTCGCCTATAGCTAATTCAAAAAAGACTAAGCGCATAAGAAAAAGCAGCTACTACAGCACTACTTTCCAAAGCGCTATATAAATTTACGAGATTTTACTTACTTACTTACCCATATTCATTCACACTCAGAATTGAATTTAATACCTGTCACAAAGAACTGCAGAAAAGTCGTCGGAATGCTTGAACATGTTGCCTATCAGACTGCACGTCCGGGTTCGAACTGCGGCATCCGAATGCATCAGAAGTGCCTCCAGCAATCGGTAATCCTCTGCAATCATTTAAGAAGAGATATCGCTCCTCATCAAATTAGAACTTTCAAACATAATACAATACAATACAAACATATACGTAATACACTACGATAATTATACTTAATATAATCTTAAACTTCTGTAGTGTCAATTCATAATAAACAGAAGTATCAGCCGATGGCACATAAAATCAAAATCATTTAAGATCCAGGACAAATCCAGGATATATCCGCTTGGACAGCCAAGTGATAGCCTATGGTTGGAAAAGCCAGGTCAAAAAGATGGGGGTTTATTCTTGTTCTAAACATTGACAGTGAAAATGGACAGCAAATAAATCATAAACTGCTGGCTTATAAGACAATGATGATGATAACAACAATGACAACTAAGTGATAACGACAATGACAACTAATGATAACGACAATGACAACTATGATGATGATTGACTAAGTCATGTCAAACTGGCATTACACTACCTGGGAATGAGATGAGTGACAGGTTTTCCTGCAGCATTTCCAACAGACAACTAACCGACAATAAGTGAACAACTTGTCCAGTGTCACTTGTGTAGCGACCAGAGTCAGATTCAAACCAGTGACCCCGATGGCAAGACTTAGACCATAACCACTACTCCAGTCCCTCACTCCTCAATGGGTATGCAAAAGGTACCATATTTTATGCTATGTGGAAGCAGTACAATTTTTCACATTCTGTGACCAGCATTATCTATTGATATAGTTTATATTTTGGGATGATCAGATGTGGAAACTTACAATGGTTGAGTTCACATAAATATGTTTCTTTGTACAGAAACAAAAAAAAACAACTGTTATTGTTATTGTTCATGTCAAATTTATATAGCGCTGTAACATAGCGAGGGCCAGAGTCAAGGGCTCTTTACAAGGAGCGTGGAAACGAAATGTTGGATAGATGTGTCTTTAACTTGCTCGCAAACTCTCCAAAAGAGATGGGGACTGTTAAAACCATTGTAAGAATAAGAGACAAATGGAAATGAACAAGACAAAAGAAAAGTCCAATGTGAAATAAATAAAATAAAATAAAAGGAGCACTGAAAACAGAGTGCTTTTTAAAGACCGCAATCACTTACATGTAATGTAATATAATAATCAATTTATATAGCATCTCTTATATTTCTTAGAGATAGTTAGGGCACAAAGTATCAATTACATATATCAGTTATAGCACAATCATAAAGAACACTGGGTTATGCCAATATACTATAATATTCAAAATGGCACCAAGTAATAACTAACTTACTAATAGATTAACAGAGATGACTAAATGAACTTCAACAGCCATGCTAAGTCTAGCTTATATATCTAGGGCTGATAAAATTGCTTATGTCTAACAACACAAAATCCCGAAACACTCACTGCTACTGCCGCCTAAAATCTGACACAGGATGTCAGAATTCTGGCTGGATGTCCGTACAAGATGATTGCAAATGTTGATCGTTTCACACGAGACAGACAGACTCTTCTTACGGTCGCCAGGTGCAAGACACGAAGTCAGAAATGAAAATCCCTAAAAATCAAATCCAGAATCTGACAACAAAAGTCATCATCAAATGCACATTTATAATATTAATATTATTTATACTTATGTTTTTCACGACCAGTATGCAAAACATCCATATTATTATTATTAGTAGTAGTACTAGTAGTATCATTACTACTATCAAAATTAGTAAGTATACAGTAAAATGTAATAAATTACTCAACATACTGCAAAACATAATCATTTGTCTAGTATACTATAAAATAATATCAAATACTCAAAACTACTTTAAAAAGTAATTAATTCTCAGTGTGATGTAAAATGTAATCAGTTACTATACTGTACAATGTAACCAAAATAAGACAACCGCTTGGGAAACCTAACTGGCCATAACAGAAATACTACTGCAGTAAACCATCAATAAAATGTGAATACAAGGATCAAAAAATGAAACACCTCAAAATGCTACAGCATAATATTATTATTATTATTATTACTATTATTATTATTATTATTATTATTATTATTATTATTATTATTATTATTATTATTATTATAAAGTATTCTCTGGAAGTAAAATACGCCTTTTTAATTTAAATAAAATCTTACATCAGAATATAACTTATTCAATTCTGTACCTTAAGAATAAGAGAATAGCCATTTCTTATAATAAAAGACATGAAAAATTGTACCTAGAAACATAAGCCTGTGTTCTAAAACAGCTAAGTTAATAATCAACCTTCAGATTGTTGACGGCTGTTACAAACTGTTCTACAAACGTGTCATCGGTAAGAACAAGTCTCGACATAAGTCCAACGGGCAAATCCAACTGCGGTGCCTTTAGAAACAACATGCACGCCTGAAACAACCTTGGAAGTACTTTGAGCTGACTGTAACATCTACAACATACACCTAAGACAGATTACTAGACACACACACACACACACAAATATGCACACACAATTTTTAAAATCTTTTCCAAGCTTTTACATATTTATGCATCCATCAAGATTATTTGAATATAAAATCTACGACAACAAAAATTTGGATAAACATAAAACCACGTCAATAATGTAAATTAACAACAGCGTGGGTCATTTGACAAGACTAGGGAACCTCACATTTAGCCCACAATTTGTGTTGACTGCAAATTTCTATTCTGCCAAAGAAAAAACCGAAAAGCTAAAAATACATAATAACCGCCTGAGTCGATAAATTAATTCATTATGAGAGCGTGACATACGACGATGAAGAACGACAAGACGTACTTGAGAATATCTTGCAACAACTGAGGCTCTGTGTCAATGGCGAAAGGAAAACAAAAGAGATGTACAACCTGAAGGACAACACCAGCAACGACTTCGTTTTCTAAGTTTGGGTCGAAGCTACAAATGAATTGCAACTTGTTACATGCGGCGAAACTACACGCTGCGTAACAGATCATCCTACTCGCTAAAGTACGTTGCAAGCATCAAATCCACATAAATTGCTGGATCCACAAAAAACTATATTCTGCAAATATGTGAATTCTCAGTTAAAATTAAGACCATCTTAAATGAAACTTGCTAATCTTGAGAACTGATTCCTATTTCGAGCGTTCCTGAAGAGTGTTAAGATGCATCTGTTTAAAGTTTCTTTTTGTTGTTAGGTGCCTTTGACTTTAGCCTTAGTTATGCCTACGGCTCCAAATAAATTGTCCTGTATAAATAAATAAATAAATAAATAAATGATTCAAACACAGTAAAACTTGTGTGTTAACCCTTTGACAACGGAAGGCTGATATTTCGGCCTTGTAAATGCATTGGTTATATGGATTGCCGAGGCAAGAGGGTTAAAGTCGCCAACTCACTTCTGTTTGATAAATTCCAGGAAGTTTTGAGACAAGAGATAAATGAGAACCATAGAAATAATATCATCCGTTTTGGCCAAACTCCCTACAAAGGCTAGAGGCTCCTAAAACACATTAAGTGCAATAGTCAATAACACAGTTATATCCACTAGAGTTATATCTAGAGTAATACAGTTATATCCACTAGAGTTATATCTAGAGTAATACAGTTATATCCACTAGAGTTATATCCACTAGAGTGCATATTAGATAAGTGCACACTACTAAGTGCAATAGAAGCTGTTGTTTATACCATATCAAAATAGTGTATTCACATCACTTATCGGACTGACATATCACCGATCAGACTTATCTTCTGGCTTGATTTGGCTACAATTCGGATTGGATTATGATTATATTATTGGATTTGGCACGCCATCGGTTAATGCCATAGGCATGCTTTATATGTTTAACAAACTACAGATTAACAACGTCATTCCTATTCTATGTACTTTGGCCACTTAGATCTCAATTTAATTACAAGTATGGAATTACTTCACAACTTAAGTTTTCAAAAAACTAAATACCATTACATATGTTAATAATTTTAAGTCAAAAACAGAATTCATTATAATACTGCTGTTATCAAAACAATGTACACAAACCTAATTCACAAATACCTTAATATCAATCACAAAGCTGTATGCATTGTACATGGCACCAGAGGCATAGAACATGGGGGGGGGACGGTCCCACCCAATAATCATTGGGTGGGACAAAGATGAACAAAACATTGGGGGGATAAATGATACTATATACCCTCCCCCTCACTAAATGATAAATTATACTATATATCTCCCTCACTAATTATAATTATAATTAGTGAGGGGGATGGGGGTATATAGTATCATTTATCCCCCCCTGTTTTGTTCATCTTTAACATTCTAAAAGTCTGACAAGCAAAAAAGGTCATCACTAGACACTAGAGTTTAAACATATTTATGGGTGGGTATACTTTTAAAAATTTATACCCCCCCCATGCTGATGGTGAGAAAACACCCATTCACGGCCCCTACACAATTATGCAACTTCGGTAAAATTAAGATTTCAAGCCTCCTCCCCGATCACCTTTACGAATGTATTCGCCGTCACTGTCAGTATAGAAACCAATCCCTTAAAAGACAGCACAGTCCAGTCCGGAGGATTTCTGGCCGTGTCGACCTCTAAAGGCATCGAAGCCACGGTCGGATCGTATTCCACGCCAAACGCCAAGTTATTACTGATGCGAAGAATCTGGAAGAGACAGTCCCAGATGCGAAACAATAGTCCACTCTCAACATAGTCCACTCTCAACTTAAGAAAATGAAAAGTTTATACAGTGAAACACCCTTGCTTATGATTACCTGGGTCCTGTTTTTAACAAGAAAATGAAATGTTATATATATATAAGAAATAGAGATGACCTAACTATTTTATCATTATATCTTGAGAGTAAATAAATATAATAAAATAAATCAAATGTCACCATACATGGTTGATTCGCAATGTACTGCTGGTACTGATAGAAAACACTGCCTTTTATTATGATTTATTCTTGTATGTTACTTCAGTTGAGTTAGTAAAAATAAACTTCATTCATTCAACTGATTAAATAAATTTATGGAAATCCATGCGCTACTAAAAGTACGTGCTAGTGCAACTGTGCATGACTTTTACAGTATGTCATATATCCACAATATTGGTCCTTCCTTGCAAGAAGGAAATGAGCTGAATCAAAGATTGTGTAAAAGCATTAACATTTCTTACATGCAATTTATTTCCTATGCAAAGAACAATGGGCATTGATATATTCAACAAAAAATCTCAATGGAAAATAATTTTGCATACTGTGAAATTTACCTAAAGCTTCACAAACTAAACTGCAACTGACTATATCTGACCTGACAATCAATGAATGAACAGTTGATGGCAACCATTTGTCACATTTGTCAATTAATGTGTGACATTATCGTCAAATAACATTTCAATGTCAGAGGAAATAAGTTCGTATGCCAAATTTTGAAGGAATTTGCTTAAAATTTGGAATCAAAAAATTTTCTGAGCGTTTCTTCTCATATTCATTACATTACATAACAGGACACAATCATCTAAAGGTTATAATTTCTGCCACAGCCTACAAATTACATTACATAACAGGACACAATCATCTAAAGGCCATAATTTCTGCCAAAGCCTACATATATTCTTCTCAGCTTTGAGCATTTATTCACATTTTATATTTGAATAAATACCAATTTCAGTCATTTGTACTGAAACAAATAGCAGACTCTTCTAATAACAAGTGACAAAATATTACTCTGAAATGTAGAGCAAGTACAGGCAATGTGAAGAAAAAGAATAGAAAAAAATTATATTACCATAGTCATAATATGGGACAGCATCATAACAGCTCCATCCAGAACACCAAAGTCAAAGGGACTTTTGGTGTAAATCTATTTAAAGATAAAAAACACCATAAATTATTACCAAACGACCACAGAGTTGGTTGTTGAAATCTATATTACACAAAAATTATTTATAATTCTGTCTGCAGATAGTCAATATATTGCCAAAACATCAAATATGACCACAGAATTTTGAGTGAAACATCAGCTTCAGTTGATAGAAAAGTGTTAGAAAAGACAAAAATATTAAAATATTAAACAAATTAAAACAAAGAACTGTACACAAAATTAACTTTAACAAAGAACTATGAATAAAGTAAACCTAAGACAAAGAACAAAGACCTTTGGATAGAATGAACTTAAAACAAAGACTGTAAATAAAATGGACTAAAAACAAAGAACTGTACAGCAGATAAAAATCAGCATAAAACAAAGAATTACAGGAAGAATGAACCTAAACAAGAACTGTAGATAAAATTAAAAGAAACCAACCTGATTCAGGTCACTGAAGACAACTAAAAGTGAAGCAATGACGTCTGAAGTGTTCAGTGACAGAGGAGTGTCTCGAATGACGAGTTGCGATAACATCAATAATCCAGCAGTCTATAGAAAGCAGAAACTTCAAAGATAACTAATGCTTCCATCCATGCTTTATATGAACAAAGCTTTCAAACTAGTATTTATAATTCTTCTCTTCCTGTAATTGTCTTCATTTTGACACGTGCTTACAGCCAGCCTTCTTTCCAATTTTCTCTGTCAATGGTCTCTTTTATTATTATTATTGTTGTTGTTGTTGTTATTATTATTATTATTATTATTATTATTATTATTATTATTATTATTATTATTATTATTATTATTCTAATCATTCCTGCCTTTATCCAGGCTGATTCTTTTGTCAAATTAAAATATATTCCTTGTTTTAAAAGAATCAAAATGGTTATTTCAAAGTTTTCTTCGATTCAAAAAAGACAGCAACTTTTTCAGCAATCAACAGGTCTTCCATACCAACTTTTAAAGCAGTAATTCATTCAATTCCACTCTAGGTCCAATTTAAGTGATTAAAAATTAAATAAGCAACACTTAATTAATTAGTGCATTTTAGATGCAAGGGGCAAAAAATCTATTAAGATATCAACTATGCAAAAATAGAGATAAATGACAGTTAAAGTGACACCAATCAAGTATAATTATATTTTTTGAGCCTGATAATCACGTCATTCCAATTATGAAACAATGGGATTGGTAAATTGGTCTGCGATTACATTCTCCAGTTCAAGCGTTTCAATTTCACTTTTAAAATGCCCGAAATAACATTTCCTTGTATTCAGCATCAGTACAATGGCAGTTCCAAAGTCTTTTGTACAGATCCGATGCATGCGCTGTTCCAGTTAAAATCATGTGTATAGCTAAAGTAACGTTTCCCATCAATTTCTAAAATGCTGTGAGAACCCTGTATGGACACATAAGTCCAAATAATAGAGTGGTTAATAATTTCACCGTGTGACTGACAAGCTGAGGCTCGACGATCAACGATATTAATGTAGATGTTGCTTGACCAAGCCTATAAAAAAACAATAAAACACAAGAACCTATGACAGCTAAATGCTAAATTATTAATCAATAAATCATTAATTAATTAATTAATTGCTAATGTTAACTTATTAAATAAAGCCCCTGCTACAAAGTTCATGATGACTGAAACAAATTTCATTCAATCAATACATGCATGCGCTATATAAATAGGCAAATGTATATGTGCATCACGGCCAGTAAAGAGGTTAAATCTCTTCTTTTTTCCCCACTTAAAATTGTAATCAATTTGGCTTTTCTACGTGTGGCCCACCTAATGTAGTATTAGGCTTCAATTGGCCCTTTAAAAAAAAGTTTGCCCACCTTTGCCCTAGAAGAATATACATCATTGAGCATGTACCTTGTAACATCTAGGAGTGCCCAAATCCCAAATTTATGGAAACTCATTATGTTCTTCACATCTCTAAGGCATCCTATTAGGCCATTATCACTGCTAGGCCATATTTACAGGCATACCAATTTATACTAATTCATTATTATTATTATTATTATTATTATTATTATTATTATTATTATTATTATTATTATTATTATTATTATTATTATTATAAACGCCTGTTCCTTTCATTTATTATTATAATTATGTCTTGAAAGTTCCTCGAAGGCGGCAGCGTTAAATCTCTGGAGTGTCACTGATATTCGCTGTAGCAGAAAGGATGTTTCTCTTCGCCTCTCGGATTGACGCTTAAGAAGACCGCCGACTTCCTTTAGGAAGCGGAGACCTTCTTCGTTGATTGGCCCCATCGTCTCCAGAGCCAGAGGGATGAAATGGTACTGCCCAGACAGTTGAAGGTATTTGGCCGTTTTCCTTCGGCTGCACGTTCGCTGCAGCACCGCAGTTGATGCTGTCTGATGACAGTAGGAAGCGGCAAAAGTGTCTGCGACCGTAACGTCCCAAATAACGCATTTTCCTGTCCTCCATGGGATGAGAGTGCAGCCATCCGGTCGTTTTCCGTCGGATCTTGAAAGACCTGAAGGTTCCTTTGAAAATATCAAAAGATATCGTTCAGGGCGGCGTGGCGGCGATTCGAAGGTCCTAGCCGACAGGAGAGACCATGGTGCCCATCTTGTTCGACTTACCGCATGGACAGCTGTGCGGCATGCACAGTGTCGTTCCGATCGTAGACCAGCTGCTACACTCACTGATTTGTCAAGTCTGAGGCCACAGTTGCTGATAGGCAGTGCAAAGAGCCAGTCACCTGAGTGTTGTGATGTCACTGCGTTCAATCTAGCTCTGTCGATGTGACTTGTCTGGCTTGAGAACAAGCTGGAGAATTCTTTCTCGATCAGTGGATTGTCCCATTGTGATTGCTGATGTTGCTTCTCTATGTTCGGCGTTTGCAGGCTGGTGATACTGCACCATTCTGCGGTTTAAACAGATAACTCACTCTTCCGACAGTGGAGTACCTTGAAGGATGGCGGACTGTAATGACGCTGTGCCGGCGGCGAAGCCAGAAAGGCAGGAAGTGCCAGCGGTGACACGCGTCGAATTCCGAATCCTCCATGTCTGATTGGAAGAGAAGCCTGAATCCACTGAGAATCCGATAATGAAATGTTCAACACGGATGACAGGCATTCAAAGCATGTTGTCAAACTTTTCAAGCAACGGATGTTGCATACACGTGTCGCTCTTAGAGTGAAGAGCATTCCTGAAAACCAAGCGAACAACGGAGGATGATAAGCGCCTCCTGGCTGTCCAATAGCGGCATACGTGAAAATCCTACTGAAAGATTTGAGATGATTGACTCCAAGGCATTTGTCAGGGCAGCACCTGTTGATAATGGTGCTCCTAACAAGCATGCGTCATCCGGATTGATAAGAGTGAATAGATTCAAGGGATGTGTAGTTGTCGATTTCGAGATAATTTCGCATTTGCTGGTGTTCAAACTTAGGCCGATTGTATTTGCCTCATCCTTTAGAATTTCTACATCCTTTGCCACCACAGTGCTTGCTCCTCCAAGGCTTACGTCATCCAGATATCCGATCACTAATGGAGATTTCAGACGCATTAGCAGTTGTTGTAGTGGCAAACAGAACAAAAGGGGGCCCAGTGGGTCACCTTGCTGCGCACCTCTTTGGGAAGTGATTGAGAATTCTCCAAATTTTAGAATTGACACTTGCTATAGGCCAGGTGGCAATAAGGGTAAATGTCCGAATGTGTGAGCATACGGCTGAGAGCATAGCTGCTCGGCTTAAGCTGTTGAAGGCGTTGCTAAAATCCAGTTTTACTAGTTTTACAGTTTTATTATTATTATTATTATTATTATTATTATTATTATTTAAACAGAGCAACTCACTCTGGCGGTACGCTATCCAACTGGATCACAATGACAGCAAGTAGATAGATTACTACCTCGACGATTATGTTCACTTCTTCTTCCATCAGATCGACCTTAAGACCCAGTCAAAATATGAAATATTACTAAAAAAACACCAAAAGAAATTTATCAACTTCGTAAGCAATACAACATATTTATCCATGAACATGTTTGCCGCTACATTACCAAGGCACAGATAACCTAACTCAGTGGTTCCCAAACTTTTTCCAACGGCAGCCCCCTTGCTGAGTCCAGATTTTCCCAAGGCTGCTCCCTGTGTCAAATTTGAAATTGTGCAATTTGTGAAATAGCACACTTTCTGGGTAGCAATTGGAACCAAAAGACCCAAAAGTCTTGGTAACAATAAAGAGGAAAATTATGATTAATTTGTAATAATTAATGGCTCCCTTGAAGGAATCCCCAGGGGGCCACGTCGCACGACTCACATGCTAGGAACCACTGACCTGATTAAACTTGTGCACGTCATCAAAACTTCTCAAACATACGCAAGGCTGGGCGTCTTAACCCCTTAACTGGGGATCCCGGATATATCCGTCCATTTTACATTGAGTTACAGCTAAATACACGGTTAAGGGGTTAATTTAAATAACAATAACAAATTGGAGGCTGAACAACATATCCTGAAGCTGTAAATAAATGATTTGTCTATATGTGTTTTCACATATATTGTAAAATTTGAAGAATAAAAATTATCTTCAATCAAACACAAAATGTAACAAAGACACTGACTGCTCTACTGGATAACTCTTTGTCCTGTCCAAGCCATCAACATTAACATTTCCCATGTCAGCAAATCAACTTGAGAGAGTAACACTACTCTGTTTGACTCTTCTGAGTTTCTACACATATTTTTCTACATTTTTAGGGCTTTGCTGGTAATTCTTTGCAAATGATTTGCACAAAAAGTAAGCGCTGGTCGATGAATGACTTCGACGCTAGACAAACCACTGTCATCAAAAGATATGCAAGACGAAGTTGTACCTGTCCAAGCAAAATGCCAACGAGCGTTCGCAGAGTTGAATGCTTCTCTACCAAAAATGAACAGAACGACTTGCTCTGCTGACCAACATAGTAGATAACCTACATCACACACACACGCGTGGTAAATAAATCACACAGCGCTACAAATAAATAAAACTATACACTACAGATAAATATATAAATATATACAGGGTGGCACAAAAAAACCCGGACTATTTAAATGCAAATCTAAATGTGACTAGTTTTTTGCACCACCCTGTGTGTGTATATATATATATATATATACAAATATATATATATATATATATATATATATATATATATATATATATATATATATATATAAGAGGCATGGTGGAGTAGCAGTACAATTCTTACCACACAACCAGAGGATAGGAGGTTTAAATCTTACTCTAGCCACTGTGTAGCAACCTTGAGCAAGTTGTTCACCCATGACTTGCCTTCTCTACATTTATGATTTTTCACTTTGTGAATGACTCAATTAGTAACAATATATTATTATAAATGAGTACAGTTAGAGCCTATTAACACAAACTTCAGTGGGTTAAGAACATGCAAATACATACATATATGTAATTGCGAAGAACTTGAATATTTAAGATAATCATGTGAGGCATAGAAAGATTCACCTGACAGCAATAATACTGGTATATTATATTCTTTTCTTCTTTAAGTTCTCTGCCCAGAAGCAGGTCCTGGTTCCCATTGGCGATCTATCTCTGTCATGCAAATCCGTCTTTTGGCATCATCCAGTGCAGTAGTGATGTACGTGGTCTTCCTCTGTTTATTTTCCCCATGTGCCCTTCCAGTATTGTTTTGAACAACGATTCTCCTCTTAAAATAATCCAGTTCCTTTGCCTTTGTTTTATTGTTTGTATTATTGTCTTTTTCTCTTCCACGATATCTAGGACTTCTTTATTGGATATATGTTGTGTCCAGCTTATTCTTTCCATTCGCCTCCATCCACATCTCAACGCCTCCAGTCTTCTGATGTCGTCTTTTCTCATCGTCCATGTCTCTGAGCCAATAACATTATAAGTGTTTTAATCATTCTCTTCTTTAGCCCTTTATCGAGATTACTCCTCAATATTTCAGTTGGTAAATGCTTAAAATTCTCCTTCTTATTTCGCTTGACATCTGATCTTCCGTGATAAGGCTGCCAAGGTAGCAGAATTGTTTCACTTGTTCTACCTTCTGTCCATAGATTGTGATGTTTGCCTCCTTTCCTTGCTCTTTACTGATACCATCACTTTCGTCTTTTTGATGTTAATTTACCATATTCTTGGTCAAACTATCCATGATGTTTTGTAAGGCTTTTTCTTTGTTTGCTAACATAGCCTGATCGTCTGCAAATCGCAAATGCTGGTACCAATACTCCTCCTACTTTGATTCCTTCTTCCAAAATGCTTCTTTGATCAGTTCTTCGATGTATATATTGAATAGCAGTGGTGACAGCGGGCATCCCTGTCTTACCCTCTTCCAATCTTTCCCGGTTCTGTCATGTCTCCTTCTATTCTTATTCTCACTGCTTGTCCCATGTAGAGATTACCGATTAGCTTTCTTTCTCTCCAATCCACCCAAGTCTTCGCAATGCCCTCATTAACTTAACCCAGTCCACTCTAAAAGGCCTTCTCATAGTCTACAAAGCATATGTAGACATCCTTGCCATGTTGTATACTTCTTTCACTTAGTACTCTTAAAGATCCAATGGCATCCCTAGTCCCCATTCCTCTTCTAAATCCAAATTGATCATTGCATGGATGCTATCAACTCTTATATACATACATGATATTCTTAAACATTATAATGCAAATCCATACACGTCCACAATACCAATTCAATAGTTAAAATACAATTGAATTAGGAAAACACTGAATTAATAAATAATTGAATTTGGTTAAACATATAAGAAAAAAGAACGAAATCACAAAACTTTCTTCAGGCAGAGGCAGAGAATTAGAAATATATACATATTATATATATATATATATATATATATATATATATATATATATATATATATAATATTATTATATATAATATATAATAACAAATGATGCAGTGGGTAATATATCCCAAAGCACAGCATATTGCACATATTATGTTTGACTTTAGAAACTCACGAAAGTACAAACTAGAATAAAAACGCACTCGTGTGCAAACTTGTTACATCCGGTTCCTGTCTGCGCAAAAAGAGAAGTCCACAAGCAGGTAAAATCTTTTGAATTTATGCAGCACTTTGTGAAGAGCAGCGCCACAACTGTATTCTCAGGCGCTCAAGAAATAATTCTTTAAAAAAACACAAGAAAAATGAACCTTCAGAAGAGCAACAAACCTTAAGAACGAGCGAACTGGTGAGCGGCTGCTCGATCAGTCTTAGGTATTCGTTCGTCATTCTGACGTGCGCCGAATCGCAGAGTATGGCGCCAAAGACCAACGCAAGACGAGACTTGCTGCGCATAATACCGGATGAATTCAGCTGAACTGGTTGGTAAATCAACGAAGTCAGACAGTTCAGACCCAAAACGATTATATCGTCCATTCTCTGCTGCGCCATCTCGACGTTGCCGTCGAACAGAGCTAAAACACAAATTCCACAGACGATTCAACTCGAAGAAAATGGTCTACAAATGGAAGAATTGAAAAACATTATGCTAGCAAATATCTGTTCAAAGCAGATTGCCAGAAACTATTGACTCTTCAAGCGGTACATAAAACAAAATTCAACGATAAATGAACCACGCTGTAGGACACACTTGAAAACAAAATTGAATCATTTTAGCAATTTTAATACATTATCAGAAACAAAATTATCTAATCTAACCCAATTTTAAACTTCTATAGCGCCACTTCATAATGCACAGGAGCATCAACCGATGGCACACCAAATCCAAATCATTAACCCCTTAATCGTGTATTTAACTGTAACTCAATGTAAAATGGACGGATATATCCGGGATCCCCAGTTAAGGGGTTAAAGATCCAGGTCAAAGCATCTTCAAGCTTCAAAGCCCTCAAAACTTCTGTTGTGTCCTTCTCTTTGTATAGCATTATAATGTACATCCTGCATACACCTGGTGCAAATGTATATGCATAATTAGAATCTATACTGATGTAGCTTCATTCAGACAGACAGAGAACCAAAGTATTTACTAGTTTCCCAGATTTAAAGGGAGGCCTTTTCCAAAATATTAACACATTTTTTACTGGGAACCCCGAATACAGTGAAACCCGCTTAAAGGCATAGGTGCCGTGTAAGCCTTGCTTATGCAATTAACTGGGCTATGTGAATAGCCGGGACGTCTGATAATGAATTGTCGCACAAAACACTGATTCGGGTTTTTATGTTGTTATGTGATTATGCGGGTTATGCAATTAAGTGGTATGCAATTAAGTGGGATCCACTGTATATCCGTCCATTTTACATTGAGTTACAGTTAAATACACGGCAAAGAGGCTAAAAAAATGTAATGGA
This sequence comes from Metaphire vulgaris, assembly GCA_018105865.1. Lineage (NCBI taxonomy): Eukaryota > Metazoa > Annelida > Clitellata > Crassiclitellata > Megascolecidae > Metaphire > Metaphire vulgaris. Next base: position 10,486,073 of record CM030859.1, on the reverse strand, counting down.
AAACAACGTACCAACAAATGCACCGATTCTATGCCGAAAAGACAAAATCCAAGTACGTTATCAATACGAATATACGCTGTGATGTATGTTCCACTAACATTCAAGCTCCTTGTATGAATGATCGTCATAAAGGCTACAGGCAAATATGGCCTCAAGCAGCGATCGATGTTCCGCCACTGTGTTGTAGTACTTCTCCGGCGATGAACTTCCACTTGGAAGAGACAGGATCATCGATTCCATCACCTCGTTCAAGCACACTAAACACTAGACACAACAAGACAAGAAGACTATCATTTAGGCAGACATAAGGCATAAGTATCTACAGTAGAACTTCATTATAACATATCTAGCAGGACAGTAAAATTGACTGCGTTATACCCAAGGCAAGTCATATCCAATACCATCCAATATGGTCGCGCAATACACGGGACCGTATAGTGCGGTACGTTATAACCGAGGATACGCCATAATCGAGTCCATTATAATCAAGTTCTACTGTACTAGTTTCCAAGATTTAAAGAGAAGCATTCTTCAAAATTAGGTACACACATGCATACCGGGTAGTACATATCATACACATTTGCACCATGAGTACACAAAAGGGGAGGCATACACCAGGATGTACATTATAATGCCAAATAAGAGGACATGTCTTATGGCTACAGTGCCAAAATGATGCAATGATACAATGATAACTATATCTTGATATAAAGTAATAAATTTTTGATAAATTATTATTTTAAAATTATTGTAGTGTAAGTTGTCTTTATATCACAATATAGCTAAAATGCCTTGCAATGCCTTAAGTCAACTGTTAGATCTGAGCCTTTCCACAAGATATGTCTCGAAACCATCAGCATTTCAGTCAATAATTGAAGCAAATGTGTTAGTCGAAAAACTTTAACCCCTTAACTGGGGATCCTGGACATATCCGTCCATTTTACATTGAGTTACAGTTAAATACACGGTTAAGAGGTTAAAGATATGACGAATACCAGCAATGCATGTTCTCGAAGTCTCAAGTCAACATCGGAACTTTGAGCCAGAAGCTGTTTTGCTAAGCTCACAAACTTTATACCAGCATCAGTCTGAATCCTAACTCTTAGAAAACAACAACAGAAATAAAATAAATGATAAAAACACCCACTGTTCAAACCACGACTAAAAACCTTTAAATAGTTTAGAAAAAATAAAGTGTACAGGCTGAGAAAGATTATACACTAAGAGAATTCATTTTGAATTTCTGGAATCTACTAGGGTAAAAGGTAAAAGTGATTCCATACTCAAAATCCAATTATCAGGTCTTTGGTTTCAGGTAAGCAATAATGAAGGCAGCTTATCCCATTAATCAATAATGGTTTGTTAAATTTTTCTCTAGAATATGACCTGCTCAGTTCCGTGTTGCTATTGCCCTGTAGCGGTTTTTACAAAGACCAGATCCCACTGAACCAGTCTAAATCCTGTTATTGCTATTATTATTATTATTATTATTATTATTATTATTATTATTATTATTATTACTCGTTTATCTACATCTAGGTGAAGAAAGGGTGCATTTGCCACCGGCATCATGGTTCAATTAAAGGACGAACGGTCACCCATCCAAGTATCAATCCACGTTCAATGCTGCTTAAAGTCAGTGTTCTAAAGGGGAACCAGTTTCACAAAGCCAACCAGCCTGCACTCTTACAGCTACATCAGTTAATTATCTTCAAAAGACACTCAACACTCACACAATTGGTATTACATTAAAATTAACAAGAGTATTAAAACACACGTGTGCAAGCACAGAGTTATTATAAACAAATAACCAACATGACATAATAGATATGCATACATACATACATACATACATAGTTTATTATTTCCAGATCCATCAGCAATGAAATAATTATTACAGGGAAAATATACTATGAGCATAGTACTTAAAATATTACAGTATAGATGAAAGTCAAATAAATGACTTAATTAAAAAGTAAACAATTAGAAAGATCCTAACATAATTACTCATATTAGTTTAAAAACAGGGAAATAAAATGATACCATGAGGGAAAGAATTCCCGCAAGTAGGTATCTCAGATAGAGTAGGCCCTATAGTAAATAAAGTAAGTTAAAGACATCATGACATCTATTTAAGTAGGTTTAAAGAATAAGGACTAAATAACATGAATAATGACTATCTGACAAGTGAGATATAAGATCATAAAATGTCAGTGAGAAATGAGCTATAAGATCATAAAACCAATTATAATCGAATACACACTGTTACCTCATCGGATGAATGAAATTTCAACATACCCTTCGGGTGATACATTCTTTGCCGTTATCGAAGATTCAGCGGACTTAAAGTGCATGTGAAGTGTATAAACAAGATCTATAAGGATCTGACGGCACCACGTTTGCTGAAACAAGCAGATAATTTAGTGTAATGACAAAGCAAAAACGATCACTGGAAAACTGACTTCAAGACTAATTATGGTTAACCCTTTCTTCCCTGCAATCAGTAAAACCAATATGTTATGAAGCCGAAATATCAGCCTTACAGGGTCAAAGGGTTAAAATCTGACCAACCATGCTGCAAAGAGTGAAACAAAGGAAACTCCATCTGTTTTGACACATAAGCAAAGTGATTTCAGAGGACAGAAAGATCAAAGTTCTAATGTTTGGAATAATGGAGGGTGCCAATAAGAGAGGAAGACCACACAAGGAATGGTGTGATGATATTGAAGAATGGTGTGAAGGCAGATTACAGGATCTTAGCCACAGAGCAACGGACAGGAAAGAATGGCAGAAAACTATGGAGACGACACTATACACCAACGGGCGATGAGCCCAAGGTTAATGATGAAGGATCTGGCTGTATACATAACACCTACGGCAAAGTACGGTCGTGGAAAATGAAGCAACATGAGTGGAAAAATAACGCCTGGGTTACCTCCTTAACAGCTGACGCTTGCAAGATCTGCTCGGTCAGTCTGAGAAGATCCATTGGAATTCCAATGCTCTCGTTAAAGCTAGACAACAACTGCTCAGGAACTCTAAAATACGAAAGACATTACGCATGAAACCAACATTTACAAATTGAAATTACTGTCCAATTACCGGTAGTTAGCTATTAGAGGTAATTAAAAAATGACAGCAAAGATGCAAGGTTGATCACTTGCATTTTCTGAAACCTCATCAATAGGTTCAATGACCAATGAAGCAGTATCACATAAAAGGATAAAGATGAAGCAGTACCATAAAAATAATAATTAAGCAGTATCACATAAAAGTAAAATGAAGCAGTATCACACAAAAGGATAAAGATGAAGCAGTACCACATAAAAAACTAACAATGAAGCAGTATCACATAAAAGGATAATGTTAGTTAGTTAATATGCCAACTTATATAGTGCTATAGTCACAGCAAGCCAAGATCAAGAGCAGTTTACATATTGCACTTAAACAAGATGCTAAATACTGTAAGTGCGTTTTTAGTCTTGTAGTGAACAATTCAAGACTAGTTGCGTTGGTCACAATGTCCGTTGGTCACAATGATGAAGCAGTACCACATAAAAGGATAACAATGAAACAGTACCACATAAAAGGATAACAATGAAGCAGTACCACATAAAAGGATAACAATGAAGCAGTACCACATAAAAGGATAACAATGAAGCAGTACCACATAAAAGAATAACAATGAAGCAGTACCACATAAAAGGATAACAATGAAGCAGTACCACATAAAAGGATAACAATGAAGCAGTACCACATAAAAGAATAACTCGGCTGCAAATTATAATGTCAAATTATAAGTATAATGTTAAATTATAATGTTATAATTATAATGTTAAATTATAATGTTAATCATTGAAAATATCAAAATACAAACTCCTTCGAAGTTTCCACGTTGACGATGATCTCAAGGACACGCTTGAGGCGAGCAGCTCCCACGAGTAAACCCTCCATGACCTGAGTCCGCGAACTGTCGAGCCCGCTTTTCAGCTTCGAAATGAAACCGGGATCCTTGATGACGTTCAGCACCGATGGTTCCTTGTTACCAGAGTCCGGACTGGTCAGCTGTATCAAAGACTGCCATTCGTCATCACTGTCGACCTCCTACAAACACCCAAACCACAGCCAAGAAGAAGTTAATATTCTGAAAGACAATATCCATAAACTGATGTAAGTAAGTAAGTAAGAAATTTATATAGCGCTGACAGAAGCTTGGCACAGAAGTGCATTATTATTATTATTATTATTATTATTATTATTATTATTATTATTATTATTATTATTATTATTATAGTACATGCATATTCAAGTCCTTTTTTCTCTTTCTTCGTCAAATTTTAAGAGATACTTGTCAAATTAGAATTTTTAAAAATTATGAGGATTTTATGAAAGAAATTAACAAACCTAGGGTGTATCTTATAGCTTGAATGGCAAAAGAATTGCATTAAAGAAAATGATATAATGAAAGCAGGGGTGACAACCAAAAAAACCTTGCTTACTTCTTCTTGTAGTTGAACGCTTCTAAAGTTCTTGCTCTGCGACCGAATTGTACTTTGCCTTGCACTCGCTTTCTGACTTTCAGTAACTTCAGATTTCTTAGAAGATACACTCACAACTTTATCGGAGATCGCAGATGACAAGTTTCCTGGAGACTGAGACAGACAGAAACAAACCTCATCCATGTACAAGTTTATGACAAACACACATGCAAAATAACAAATACAGTAGAACTTCGTTGTAACGTAATTAATTAGCGGGTCTGTAAAATTTTGTACGTTATATCCGAGGTACAGAGGTACAGTATATCCAATACCATCCGATACGGTAGCACATCACACAGAACCATACGTTGCAGTATGTTATAACCGAGTATATGTTATGATCGAGTGCATTATAATTAAGTTCTACTGTAAAAAAACACAAAAGATTGACAAAATAACAGACAAGAGGTTATACCAGTCAACCAGGCATCTGGCCTTTTACTGCATAACCATTTTGATCTTCACAAGTATAAAAAAAATCCATCTTAAATGATTCAAATTAGTAAAGATAATGGCTATAATACCGGGGCTGCTGAAGGATCCTGATGAGAGGCTGGTGCTGGTGACACAGGAGTAACTGACTGAGGCTGAATTGCTTGTTGGACAAAAGCCTCACCCTTTGGCTTCTTCTGTATTGACAAGAAAAATAACAGTTTTGACGCTCTTAAGCAGATCACACATACCCTCTGTAACTGAAAAAACATCCCCCTCTCTCTCTCTCTCTGTCTGTCTGTCTCACTCTCTCTGTCTCCCTGTATCTGTCTCTGTCTCTCTCTCTCTCTCTCTCTCTCTCTCTCTCTCTCTCTCTCTCTGTCTCTCTCTCTCTGTCTGTCTCTCTCTCTCTCTCTCTCTCTCTCTCTCTCACACACACCTCACCTCACACACAGACACACATGCATATAACTTCTCCCAACATGCTCAAGTTTTAGCTTCAAACATACGACAACCTTATGCTTAGAAAAAGGCAATGCAAAGCCATTAACCCCTAAACTGGGGATCCCAGATATATCCGTCCATTTTACATTGAGTTACAGTTAAATACACGGTTAAGGGGTTAATATGAATAAAAAAAACGTACGCTATCTTGCTCATGACGAACAGCCTTCATCAGCTTCGAAGGACCTCGGCTGCTCACTTTCATCTTCACTTGCCGTTCCTTTTCAAAGATCACTGATTCAGTCGGCGATATCGTAAAGGGATTCTGCAAATTTGTGTCTGCGTCGATAACTGTAAGTTAAAATTGAAAAAATCATAACTATCAGTGCAAAAATATTTACAAATGATGATGATGGTAGACGATGACAATAATGCACTTTTACAGCATTATATCTACTACACAGACATCAATCGATGGTAATACAAAATGACTTTAGTAAGTAGGTAGGTAAGTAAAATCTCATAAACTTATATAGCACTTTGGAAAGCAGTACAGCAGTACAACCTAGCCCTTTAATTTAACTGCAAGTCTGAACTGACCCCCTGCTCTTGGAACCCAACCTATGAACTATCACTAACATTGTTCTGATTTACAATTTCATCATTAAACCAACCAATGACATGTGTCGAGTGCATTTTAATCATGGCACTATAGAAGTTCTTTGATCAGACTCAAACCATCATCGTACATATAGGTCAGAATGGCAAACAGTGAGATGTACTATGGAATAAGGGCTCATCCATATAGTACATACACAAAAAGGCATATTTTCAACACCCCACACCCGCTGCACACAGAATATATAGGAAAAATCTCCAAAATACGACCCCCTCCCTCCTCAGTGCATACATACTATATAGATGGACCCTAAGTCAGTAGACGAGATGAGTGCTTTGCCTAGATTTGAAAGTACACAGTGACAAAAAACTTTGCAGCTTGACCACATACGAAACAAAGACAATTTAAGCAAATGAAAGCTAAAGACTGTTAAGTCATTCTTACTCGTAATCTTGCCCTTCACGAAAGGATGTTCCAGCAACGCCGGCCAAGAAAGCCTGTCTCTCGAGTTCTTGATCAAAAGGCCACGAAGAAAGTCCCTAAATTCCGAGGACATGTCCTTAGGCCAACGAACAGAGTCCCTCGTTATCTGGTTTATTAGCTGTACCAAACTGTTTGCCGGGAACGGAGGTTGGCCAGTAAAGCATTCGTACAGAATACAACCAAGAGCCCTTTTCAACAAACAGAACACAATGTGCGTAAATAAGTTTCTTCAAACTGCGAATATAGTAATTGAAGTGCAAATCTTTATAAGTGAGTTTATATATAGTGCTTTCTAAAGTAGTAGTAGTAGTAGTAGTAGTAGTAGTAGTAGTAGTAGTAGTAGTAGTAGTAGTAATAATAATAATAATAATAATAATAATAATAATAATCATCATCATCATGAACTGATTATGGTGGCATATCGTACAAGTACTACTTAGAATACCTTACAATTAAAAATACAGTATATCTGACAACGATCAATGTTCTGAATAAATACAAAAAAACCAGACAAAGTAGTGCCGCAGTAGCTGCCTATTTCTAGGCATTCAGTCTAAATTTGAAATGGTCAGAACCAAAGGTGGGGTCAGTCAGAAAGAGTCACTTTATCCCAAAGGTCATACTGTACGTGACGTTATGGCTATAGAGGAAATGAATTTTTGAAGAGAAATGCTTTGAACCTGTAAATATAAAACTATGTCTTAATATTAATGCATTCAAAATCATTAACCAGAAAACTCATACGTATTAACATACCATAGGTCTGCAGTATGATCATAAGGCTTTTCCTCAACAAGTTCTGGTGCCATGTACAGAGGTGTGCCCTGAGTGTATTTTCAAAACAGAAAGTCTTATGCACAACCAAATTATCCATGCTTACACTGATAATAATAAATAAGGCACTCACCACATTTATTACTATTGTGAAATAAATGAAGAAATTCTGGCAATGCAAAAGCAGTAATCACATAAAACCTTTAGAATTAAGTAAACTAAACCTTTAGAATTAAGTAAACTATAAAATAATCAATAAATCTATCAATCAATCAATAAACTTCTATGGCGCCACTATCATAATGCCCAGGGCATCATCTGATGGCACACCAAATCCAAATTGAATTAGAGCCAGGTCAAGCCAGAAAGATCAGTCAGAAAAGGCAGGGGAGCAATCTAAGGGGGATAAGTCAAGACAAACAGGTATGTTTTAAGATATAAGAATAATGTGATCCCAGTACTGTGATATTGACAAAAATCGAGTAAACTATAAAATAGTGTGGTTCCGGGACTGTCATATAGATAAAACAGTTGAAAAGCGGATTAGATAGGAAATATAAATTAAGAATTTTTCCTTGCCTTAATCGACGTTAGCACCAGCGTCTCCATGCTCATAAAGCGGGCGAATCCAAAGTCGCAGAGCTTGACAATTCCATTCTGACCGAGAAGAATATTCTGAGGCTTCATGTCTCGATGCAGAATCCGGTGAGAGTGAAGGTAGTAGAGTGCCGACACAAGGTGAGTGGCAATAGTTTGAACCTAGAAAAACACTTCAAAGATTCAATATGATATCTTCAAAAAAGGAATTAATAGCATGTAAGAAACATCATTATTATATGAAGCAATAATTACTAGCATGTAAGAAACATCATTATTATATGATGCAATAATTAATAGCATGTAAGAAACATCATTATTATATGATACGGTAATTACTAACATACAAGAAACATCATTATTATATGAAGCAATAATTATTAGCATGTAAGAAACATCATTATCATATGAAGCAATAATTACCGTATATACTCGTGGATAAGTCGACTGCGCTTTAAGTGAATTTTAGAGCATAAATTTGTCGACTTATATGCGAGTATATACGGTACCAAGTCTCAGTTGATCAAGGTAAAATGGTCTATGCCAAGTGAAGGTTTACATTATGAGTGTGCACTAATAGGGTCTTAATAAAAGTATTTGCCCTAAACAGCCTGTAGCATTGTTAAGTACACAGTTTCCATCAATGTGGTGAATGCTTGTTTCCATCTGGAAATCCATTCCGATTGACCGGATACCCTGGATTTGACCTGGATCTTAATTGATTTGGATTTGGTGTGCCATCGGTTGATGCTCCTGTGCATTATGAAGTGGCGCTATAGAAGTTTAAGATTAAATTAGATTAGACCTGCAACAGGAAACCTTTTTCACAAGACTTTCCTCTTTTCAAAACATTACTTTAGAACTGACATGATCAGTGCTCCTGGTATACTTCTTCTGCTGCAATGCTATATAAATTATACTAATAAAATCATAATAATCATAATAAAAATAATAAAGCCAGGAATAAGAGTGCAATTCATGTTCACCGATTTTATCAAATCATTGAATCCATAAAATTTCAACAACATGTCTTTCTTGTAAGGGTTTTGTTTCCCCACAAAACAAACAATTTCAAAACCAATATATGGATTCCAAAATAGACATGATGCCTCACTAGCAGCTACAGTTGATTGATTGATTGATCGATTGATTGATTGATCAGTGTTTACCGTTTCTTCGGACAGTTTTCTGTCATCCTGAAGTAGAAGAAAGAGTTCGCCGTCTGCATATTCCGTCACCACGACAACCTCGGTCGGCGTTTCAAAACTGTCCAACATCTCGATTATGTTCGGATGATGCAAATTGCACATGATTTCGATTTCGCGTCGCAGATTCTGAATGTCCTTTTCACGTTTTCCAACCTTCGGGATGAACTTCAGTGCAACAACCTATTGAATATGAATTTAAGCAACAGTTCATTATAAAAACTAATCATCATGCGATTTTACAGCATCAATCAGCTACACAGGGTGGTGCAAAAAAATGGACTAGTCACACTTAGGTTTGCATTTAATATAGTCCGGTTTTTTTGCCACCCTGTAGTAAATAAAAGAAAAATTACTGTTATGCCAAAACCATTTTGAAAAGATCAGGTCAGTGATGGAATAATCTAACATCTATAATAATTCTAATAATAATTATTCCAATTAATAATAATTCAATAATTCTAACATCAATTAGAATAGGAAACTAAGTATAGAGAATTGTACAAGCAGAAAGGAATTAAATTAACAAATTTTGCTATTTAAATGACTGTAATTGGTTGTATTGGTGATGCAGAGGGCACAAGTGTGTAACAGACAAGATGGATCTCCTAATGAGTGAAAACATAGCAACATTCCTCCTGATTACAGTCTCTCTGACTTCATGATGTCTGTGCAACCTCTGCAGTCTAAATGGGTGCCAATTGGAAACTGGCACAATGTGGAATCTGGATAATTGTACAAAATACTGTCCATAACCTTAGCAAGGGATGTTATCTGGGCGTCAATCTGAACAAATTCAGCATTTACGAATGTATCCTTAGATCAGTGGTTCCCAATGTGGAGAATATGCCCCACACCGGGGGGCAATTTCATTATTTAGGGGCAATTAGGCAATTTCAATGTTTAAAATTTTTAGAACAGGATAATTAAAATGACGAGTGTTAAAGAACTTATGGAATATTGATTCATAGAAGAAATTTTCATTACTAAACGAGTAACATTATATTAATTCACTTCAGTTCTGTTTTGCATGCTTTGTATCTGTCGTTGCTGTTTTCATATCATTTCATGTTATTCTGATTATACAATTTCTGTTATTACTTCTGTATATGTCATGTGGGACATAAGGATTTTAAAACAACTTTGGTGAGGCATGGCCTGAAAAAGGTTGGGAACCACTGCCTTAGATAGTGATTGAAATAAAAGTGGGATAAATGAAAATCCTTGTTGGTCTACAGTTCACACTGTAGCAGAGTACCTGGTATGTATGTGTGGGTGGGTGTGCATGTGTCTTATGAACCCAATGCACAAACACTGGCCTCTGTTAGAAAATCAAATCAAAGCTCTTGACCACTTGACAAACATAAATTTAAAATCAATTATTACCTGTATAGCATCATTAAAGTTTTTAAATGGAAGCAGCAATAGTAATAATAGTAATAAACTGTAATAGCAGAAATTTATCAAATTTAAGAAAGCAAGTCACCTGTCCAGAATATTTCTTTCGTCCTTTGAAAACTCTTCCAAAAGACCCTTCTCCGATGACCTCCAGAACATGATATTTTTCCATAATGTCAAATAACTTCACTAGTTCTAAGAAAAAGCAAAATCACTAACCAGATAAATTAAACTTTTACATTTCTAAGATGGACACAGCTAAACTGCAGTAACACATCCTCTAAAGAATGGCTTTAACACCAGTGGCTGCAAACACCAGAATATGCTTTAATATCAAATCCACTAAAAATCCAGTCAAATCAATGTTGGTGATTGGTTTAGTTTTTCTGATACTTTATCATACATATACCAGTGCTTTTTCACTGGGAATGCAAGGAAACAGCATTCCCACACCTTTTTTGCCAGATTCGTTTATATCAATATGCAATAAATGCATGTTTTACTTACTATCGGTTATTTTTTTCAGTGGGAACGCACAGGAACAGCGTTAAATTTACAGTTTAAAACAACGAGCTACGCTGTATACAAATATTCCAAGTACTGCTATTCTAGTAATATCTGTGACATGCTTCTTACAACAAAACAGATGCGAAATGAGTTCCTAAACCTTTTCTCATAGAAAAAACTGCATATAACTGACTTATACCTGAACCAACTAACACATTAACCCCTCAACTGCCTCAACTGACTGTCCTGAGAATGCTTGTCCATTTTACATTACATTACAAATAAATGGCTGGTTAAGAGGTTAATGCAAGCACTGTTCTTGGTTGAAGTTCAAACCATCAATTCTGCAACTGAGTTCTAATAGCAGAATAATTAACAGAATAAAAATGTAGTGACACAATGGCAGCCATATACTGTGACTATGTCGACCATGTAGCCTGTGTTTTGTCCTTCTTTGGGAGCCAACCTGTCCGTGATGTAGAACTTTAAATAGCCCGTAGCGTTTGCTATATGCATATGCAAATGATCTAGTATAATCAAATGCTACAAACACAAGCTTTTCAGTTATACTTGCACCAGCAACTCTCCAGGTGGGGGTATGCTTATTCAGTCGCTTGGCCTAGACTGTGGAAGTCACATTCAGCATCGGTCTCCTTTGCTGAGCAAGAAAGAGAGACTCAGTCTCTCATGACCTTTCGGTCAAGACTCGATACCTACCGGTTCTCCATCGCCATACCTCCATAAACGGACGCAGAAAAATCTGACTGACTGCGACTATTGAGGGTTATGATTCTATCTTGGTGCGACCATCGACTGATGCAAGATACATTACTAAAATAACGCTACAGAAGTTCTTCAGTAGCAGACCGCTTAGTCGTCCAGCAGTCTACATAGCACACTCCTGTCGCGGCGCTACAGAAGTGAAAACAAATCAATGCACAGAAGCGTCGACTTACAAATCTTGCTGCAAATACGAATCTCTTGTAATCGATCTTTGAAGGCAACTGTCGTTCCGAGTCCTTAAATCAACTTATATTAATTTATGAAATAATTCTTTATATTGATCGTTAATTGGAGCTGTTATCATGTCGCCATTGCGTGACCATAGAAGCCATCGAACGCACAACCATCGCTTCCGGTGTCACTTAGAAATCACCTTAATTAAAATTCATCCCGTTATCGATAACATCAATAGTCAATACTACTGCAAATACAGGCTGTAGTTAGTAGATGACTACTACTGGTAGTAGTATGTCAAATTCAGTTACATTCTCTGTAACTTTTTCCATGCATATTGCTCAGTTTTAGTTAAACAATTTATCAGTAATCTTGATGTGGTACTGGAATTATAGCATACTTGTTTTATGAGTTGGAAGCAATAAAAAATTGATTGAAATTTAAAATTTAGCTAGTTTTGCACTGTATTGCTTCACATAGGAAAATGCTGTAAGTTGAGTTGAGTTGTGATAAAGATAGTATCTTTAGTATTCCAGATTAAGGCAAAACGTTGCTCGTCACTTGTTTGAGTAAAGGCAAGAAAACTCACTTATCTAATATCAAGATTCAATAATCTCAACGTGACCATTCTTGCAGGATAAGAACCATTTCATCCTATTTATCACTTTTGAAGTTGCTACCATTAAAATAGTTTTTCTACGTCTCCTAATATATGTATGTTAATTGAATTTATTGCAGTATTTGACAAAGTCAGTAAAACAAACCACTTATTAATTATATAAATAAGTTTGGCATGAAAATTTTTGAAGAGTACCTATGTACTATAAATCTCTCCAGGAGCATCACAATCATGGGCAATTTCTTTCTCTGATATGGAACTCTGCCAACACAAGTTCACCAAGTTGAACGTTTCTCAACTTTCAGGTCCTGGCTTAAAACATGTCTAGTTTTTTACTGCATAATCTTGTTACAGTAGAACTTACAGACTACCACAGATATAATTTTTTACTAAGATTTCTCACTGAAGCAACCAGTGATGTATGCTGCATGCATTATTACATTTGTAATAAACATTACACAGTATTATTATTACATTACTCTCTCCCGTCAGAACTACGTGACGTTGCCATTTCTAGAACGGTGTTTCTAATAAACATCACACAGTATTACTATTACATTATCATAATGGTGCTAAGGAAGTTTTATGATCAACCAATCGATCTCATTCAGAGAAATGTCAAATTATAAGTGTGAACCAATCACAAGCACACAATCGGACATACATATATTATTAATTTTTAGTTTAAATGCAATGCCAATTTTATGAATAATGTCTTAAAGTCAACATTTCTGAGGAAATTAAACATTCAAATCGTACAATCACGACAATCACGACAGTCAGAGATAACAATTGTCTCAAAAATAAGATTTGAGCCTTAATCTTCACGCCATTCCATTTGACAGAAAGAATTCAGTCAACAATCACGAAAAATTGATCAACGGATCATAAAATCTGCCAGAAGGTGAAAATTTTTTCTTCGTTTTATTAAAGTACTATTATTACTTTACAGTAGTCGGTTAACAGCCATGTGTCCAAAATTATCTTTAATGAAATTCTGAACATTTTTCCGGCGACCTGCAAAAACGAAATAAATAGGAAGCTTCAGTCAACGTGAATTGAATTACAACTTGATATTATCAAAACTTAACACTAACAAAACAATTCAGGACAGTCTTTCCAATCCAATAAGATTATCGATAACATTTAAAATTAATCCTTTTCCTAAAAACTCAATCCGAAATTATCACATCACAAGACAAATTCCACGGCAGTTCGCAAAGTGGCAAGCACTAATTCCTTCCAACCTATGCAGAGATATTTTTACACCCCCAACCGCCCCAACCCCCATTTGAGGTTGACACCTCCAAAAATTTGGTAACAATGGCAGCCAACCATACTAATTAGCCCGGACACCCCTGATTTGAGGTCGACACCTCCCAAATTTACAATCCTAGAAATATCCCTGAACCTATGTTATGACAAAATGACAGATGACATTGGAGAATAATAAGTCACTTATTAATACCTAACTATGGATGGAAAAATTCAATAGTGAATTTTAATAGGGCTATAAAAGTAAAAATAAATAAATAAATAAATATAATAAAATTTAAAAAATAATAATAATATGCTAACAGCCCAACAAAATCTTACCAATTTGAGATAAATTTTATAAGATCTCACCTTGCATTAGTTCCAGGTAAATCTTTAAGTAGTACATGTGAGCTGGAAGAGGCATTCCAGCAAGAGTTTTACTCTGTAGCAAAAATATAAACATATCATCAACTAGAAATCTATGCCTGCACCCAAGTCAAAATTTGTATTACAGTGCAAAAATGTAAAGATATTTGCTAGAATCTTAGAATCTCAGTATGCATTAATTATAATTATAATTATCACACAAAGTCCAGTCTTTAAAACTGAGAAATCCCCAAATCCACCATCAAGAATCAGAATAGACAAAAACAGCAATAAGTTAAGCATAAGATTTATTTATTCATATATTTTTCGCATTAAATTAATTATTCACACACCCACAAGACTTTCATGTCTCATTTAAAAACTAAAAACTTTCAAAACCGACATCAGAATTCTCAAAATCGTATGATTAAAGCCACTGTTTAATAAATCTATCTATGCAATCCAATCTAAAAGCTCATTCATACAGTACGCATGCAAAAAAGGCAAATTTTCACACACACCCGTTGCTCACGCCTACGCAATATCTCCAAAATCCAACCCCCTCCCCCTCAGTGCGCACGTACTATATGGATGTACCCTAACCAAGCAACTTCAACTTTTCTTTCAATGGTGTACATTTGAAAATGTCTGCGTAAAACAAACCTTCGAGAGGTAAAATGACGCCTTTTCGTAATCCCCTCGAATGGCGTACGCTGCAGCCAGGTTGTACGTCATAATTCCTTTGGCCTGCGTTAAATCTTTTGGCGACCACGGATAAGCAGCTCCTAGAATTATAAAAATTATGAAATCAACGGAAAACTTTGCAAACTGAAATAGTGAAATTATTTCAGGTAAATCCCGAGCGCAATACGGAAAATAATAAAGCGCTTTGCAAAGCGCGTGGAAATATTGAAATCTGCCACGATATGGATGACTGAATTTATTGACAGAAAGAGATCGTCGCTGACTTTTGAGACAAGCAGATGCCGATAAATCGACTTTCCTGTCCGGTCTCACAAACACGTTTAATCAGCACAGGGAAATGCTTGTTTCGAAACGTACTGTTCAGCATGCATTGTTGCATCTGCAGCCATTAAAATTTTTTCCTTCCTCCATGTTGTTTCTTAACTTTTGGCATGGTGCTGTATGTCAGGCTATTCAATGATTTATCATTATTTGGTTGTTTTCTTTTCTCACTTTAAATTTTTTGCCCCCCTCTTCCAAGAACTTTGCACATGGGCTCCCCCGTGCTATGCCACAGCTTTCAAACTAGCAACAGGAAAGCTTTGGGAAACAGCAATGACAGGTCTGTATTTGGAGTCCACAACTACCGGTATTTCTAGGCATGCTTTGAATAGTGTTGGCAATCAAACTCACCTAAAGTATTAAATAATTAGAGTATTACACACTACATTACAAACTACATTACACTATTACATTATTATCAGTTGCATTGTATGCTACCATTTTCAGCTTCAAAATTATCTTTATTGTCATGAACTCTCACTTTTGTCCTCTGGAGGTTCTGAGTTTCCTCTTTCAGAATTCTTTTCTGACTTTTCAACTATAAACCACAATAAATTATATGATACACAAAACTACACCTCAATATAGCCATACAAATTATCTTAAAATAATTATCAAAAGTAAAAAATACTGAACAAAACAATCAATGAAAAATTTTGCAATTCAACAATAATAATTATTGTCAGCCTCTTCAGCTCCTTGATCTATTTTAAAAGTCCTATGTTGCATTAACCTAAAGACAATCAAAAATAATAATAATGAAAAATTTTGCAATTCAACAATTGTCAGCCTATTCAGCTCCTTGCAGCATTTTAAAAGTCCTGAGCACCTATTTCAAGATGTCACCAATTTCAAAACACAAAAAAAATAAATGTTTTTAAACTCAAAAAGACAATCTGCAAAACCAATAAGCCAATGAAGCTGAAATATCGACCTTATAGGTCCAAAGGGTTAACCTAGAACACCTGCACTTTACCTGAACATATACTGCACCTGGATGTATTTGAATGCATAGTAAAGCATACATCACAAATCTCTAAAAACAACACTTAATCAAAACCTACATTAAGTCACTGATAATTATCAACACAATCCAACGTACTTATCAACGTAATCCAACGTAATTATCAACATAATCCAACGTAATTTTATTACCAGACACACCTAATGCAAACTTCCTGACGATTACCTGGTGAGGGAGATGATTCTGCCGACAGTGTTACACTGATGTCAGTGATGTTGTCAGGATTTAGATTCTGAATGGCATCGCCGATACAATCAAGGGCCACCAACGCCTCCGCCTTGTACATGTGCGCCAAATACCTACACAGTCAACTACACTCTGTAGAGTAGAATTCAATGAGTGCACAGATCACACAATAATCTAGCACAGTGTCTCCAAAACTGTGGGTCGCAACCCAAAAGTGGACTGCATGGCTCAGTCTAATGGGTCACAGGGCAGGTAGCATTCCGTTAACTGAAACTTGAAATATCCGTTAACTGATAAATAATTTTAACGGGAACTGGAACTGGAAAATACGCAAAACTGCAACTAAAACTGAATGCCACAAACTGAAAAATCGAGTCATATCAGTATCGTTTCAGTTTCAGTAATCTGAATATGGTAGGGAACATCAGTGCAGCTGTTTGACAGGCTGGCTATTGATCTATTGTCCACACGTGTCAGTACTCAATAGTCCAGTTGTTTACTGCTCGCACAGTTTGGCTCCAATTGACGGTATTCGTCTAAAACCTGTAAGGCCTGCACTGAACTGAGTACACATGCTTTGCTGATTGACCTACTTTAGCAGAGATCGGGACTCGATGCAAGTTCCAACTTTATTGTATTGTTTTGTTTTGTCGCTGGTGGTCTAGTTTCCTGCGCATTGACGTGACAGTTGTATAGGCCAACTAATCAAATACTATAGTAACATTTTAACAATGAGCTTTAAGGTAACCAGTGGCCGTCAAAAGAGAGTGTGATTTGGGAATATTTTCAGTATGATAAGATTGCCGACAAAAGTAAATGTCTTGTTACTGTCTAACAACTGCATCTGTGGAAAGTTAATTGCCATGTTAAAAGTCATCTAGAGAGTTGTCACAATGCTGCATTTGCTGAGTATCGCGAGAAAGAAGCCAAAAGAAAATGAATGATTAATGTAAGCAAATTATTTACTTAAGTTATGTCTATGTATGTAACTGGTATGATGCTCTGTTAGAAATTAACCCATTCACAAATAACTTTGTTTCTACTAACTTTAAACTTCACTTGTGTAATGTAGAGACTTTCAGGCTGTGTGCCCTTATAACCAGTTGAATAAAAATGAATATGAAATGTCAAATAGACGTTGTGCTGTAATGCTACTGTTGCTACAGTATTTAAATGTAGGGCTTTCATCCTATGTCTGCGTTTTTATTAGAACGACTAAAAACTGGAACTGAAAAATACCTGCAACTGAAACTGAAACTGAAAAATATACAAAACTGAAACTGAAACGGAAACTGAAAAATAGTTTTGCAAAACGGAACTGAAACTGGAACTGAAATATAATGAGCAACTGGAATCACACTGTCACAGGGTAGCACAAAATTAGATTAAAAGTGTAATTTATTTTCTAACCAATGCCACAATGTCACAAGCCTTGAAATTTGCAAGTAGGCTTAGGTTTTGAAGAAATGTACACTATATACCTGCAATCCTCCATAAACAGCTTACATTAACCCCTTAACTGGGGACCTCGGATATATCCGTTCATTTTACATTGAGTTACAGTTAAATACCCAGTTAATGGGTTAAAATGATGAGCATTTTATCCAAGTTTAGTTGACAATAAGCTTGCAGGGTCGCGGCATGGCACAAAGCCCCTGAAGTGGGTCACAGTTCCAAAATGTTTGGAAAACCCTGATCTAGCAAAGAGTAACAACTTAGGGCGAACACTCGTCAAAACTTAACCAGTACACAGTATTATTAAAGCAGCCAAAAATCAAACGTTAGCATTCTAAAATCTGCACGGATCAATTCAAATGTATACATATTATAATTTACTGTGAAAACAGCGTTACTATTAGTAAAGGACTAAAGGGGTGCAGTGAAGTAGTGGCAGGGTTCTTGCCATGCAGTCAGATGGTCATGGATTCAAATCTGACCCTAGCCACTGCAGAGAAACCAATACAGTGGATCCCACTTAATCGCATACCGCTTAATTGCATAACCCGCATAATCGCATATCAACATAAAAACCCGAACCAGTGTTTTGTGTCATCATCATCAATTATCAGACGTCCTGGCTATTCATAGCCCAGTTAATCATAAGCAAGGCATCACCTATGCATCAGGTTTCACTGTACAATTATCTCATCCCGGGTGGAATAAAAGACAATTAGACCTGCATTAGGGCAGAGCAACATCATCATCATCATCATCATCATCATCATCATCATCATCATCATCATCATCATCATCATCATCACTACTATGATCAAATAAATAAAAATACTGCCCAAAGGTATTAAAGGTGATTACAGTGTCCAAAAATAATTCTAACTAAGGAAAAATCAGCACGAACTTGTGAGCTCCAGATACTCTTGGTTGTCGCAACAATTCCTCGGCGTAAGTTAGCGCAACCAGATAGTCGTGGTGATATAACGACACGTACGATTTCAACGCCAGAATGGAACACCTGAAATAGTCAAATGTTAAAAACACGTGAAACAAACACAAGAATTACAAAATCTGCATAAGAAAACTAAAAATTACAAACTACTAAAACCAAATTCTTACTTATTTTTATTAATGTTTAATATCCAAGATTTCCACAAGAGTCTTTGCATTAGTCCTAATTATAATGGATTCTCCGTGTCTAATTAATTGGTTAACAAATGGATCCTCTGAGTCTGGGTTTAATAAAACACAAATATACTTAAAACTCATAAAAGATTTTTTTTTATGCTGGAGGCCACTGCCGACCAGCCCCCACATCATGGATTTTTAAACAGCTTTTACCGTGTCCCATCAATTTGCAACATAATAGTAGCAAAAATTTTACTGATCTTCATAAGTCCTCAAATATGGGACGAAAATTAGCCAAAATTGTCAGAGCTTGTGAATACATTAATTATATTATTGAAGCTTGAAATCCTCTGCCATCCAGTTGTATTTTCAGCCTGTTATAATCCAGGATTTCAAACACAGCTCCTGCATCACCCAAATCAGGTCAAGTCTGCAGCCATTGAGACCAGTGCACCATAGGAAGGTTAACAGCGAGCAGACCAGACCTCCTAAACCTGGAAACAACTGCCATCTTTTCTTGCAAAGAGTGCTCCCTAAGTGCAATCCATTAAAACTTTCCAGTAAACAAACTGCTGCATATTTTTGTACTAATCTTGTAAAGCACCCTTGACTTTGGCCCTTGCTATGTTACAGCGCTATATAAATTGTCATGAACAATAACAATAACAATAATCCAGTCTAGCAGTTTCTGTTCTTATTCAGCTTTGGCAAATGCAACTTACAATATGCCTATAGTCAAAGTCAGTCAAAGTCCTTCCCAAGCCTCACGGGCTCATAGGGCAGCACTGATCTCCGTTGCTAGAGCCCTCAGCCAGGTGTGCAATGCCACAGATATGGGGTTAGTGTATCGCTTTGTGTACCTGTTTGACTTATCGCAGGGATTTTTGCCACTGCTCCTCATTTTACCACCACAAAAAAGGATGAGTCGACCTTTAGGGCTGCTGCAGGACTCGAACCTGTGACCTCCTGCTCCATCACCCAACGTTGTTATGACTCTGCTAACTTCCTGCCCTAATATGCTTATGGTAAGTAAAAATAATGTTCAGTAAAATGAGAACCAAATCAATGTGCAAATTAGTTACAATCAAAAACCGATGCTGTTCTTCACATGGAAAAAGCCAATGAAACAAATCAGAAGACTCACGATAGACCACGTCTTCTTTACCGTTTTCACAAAAGCCTGATACATGAAAATTACTTGAGAAATAATCTCTGGCAGCAGACCTTAGGTTTGCCACTTCTTCCGCTGGTAAAGGATTTCCAGGTGGAGCTTGAACATAAAGATAGACGAAGGCTGTTGCGTTCTGCAAAACAATATTCAACACAAACGCAATTTTTTTGTTGTCTCCAGACATATTTTATTCACACAAGACCTTTGTGAATTAAGTGCCAAAGGCATAATTAATATTACACAAGATTATCGTGACATAATGTCTAACACACATAATATTAAACAGTAATGAATTGTACACACACATACACACACAACACTATATTTATAAGAATCACCAGTCATCAACAAGCTCTCTGTCAATTCCTTAGTGGCAACATCTAGACTCAAAACATTTCCAGGAAATTTTGTCTTCCGCAAAACTTCCTTCTGTGATTGAAATTCCTTTCATGTTCTTTGTCTTCTCTGATGTTATCCATCCACTTTTCCTTGGCTGGTCTCCTGCCTCCATTTCCTTCCATTTGAGTGTGGAGTTGCATGCCTTGCATGGTCGCCTCCTTTCATCCATATTCTATTAACATGTCCATACCAGGTAAATCTTCTCCTTCCATATTGTTATTAATATCTGTACTTATAAGAGTCCCACGGTTCAATTCAATGTAAAATATTTGAACTCACGACCATTTACAAAATTGAAGCTGAATCAAACAAAAGAAAAGCATTTTTAGTCAAGGTCATGGTCACAGTCAAGGTCAAAAAGACAAAGAAGAAAAATCCGAATATGTAAATTCAGTGAATATGTAAATATAGTGAATATGTAAGTTGAATGAATATGCAAAATTAATGAATATGTAAATTCAGCAAATATGTAAATTTAATTAATATGCAAATTTAACGAATGTGGAAATTTAATGAACGTGTAAATATAATGAATATGTAAATACATATCTCCAATTACCCAATTCATTACAATTATAGTTATGCACAACTAACTTATTAAAATGAGAACAAAGCAGATTTTAATAACAGTAAAATGCATTTTTCTCACAGATTCATAAATGCTGAAGGAAACAAAACTTTATAACAGACGAGTCGTGAAAAAATATCCGTAGAACCAACCTCACATCACCGTCTTGCTTTGAAGATGTGCTATTTATAGAAGCAGCGACGTCATACGATATTTTATTCGGCGAATCGAGACAGCTGAGCGCGTTGTCGAGACACAACTGAGCAAACTCCATTGTTGCCACCGGCATTGCGCCCGACTCGACCGTACTGCTAAGCCATAAAGTTAAATCGCACATTCATTACGCACACACACACACACAGACAACATCAGTGAAAGTCCCCACAGTTGCAGAACAAGTCAGTTGAAGGGTGTTTTACATCCTCTCGTTGTCCCCTCAGCTGGTCCAGATGGAATACCAGGACTACTCAAGACTTGACCCAGTTAGCAAAGCTCTCCACGCTCATCTCAAGGGTGTGGATGACTGGACATGTACCAGTTCAATGGAAGGAGGGCAAAACTAAAAGGCAGAGGACCAAAGACTTATTTAACAATTTCTTATATTTGACTCACACACACACACACAAACAACATCTTGACTTTAGTTGCAGAACAAGTTAGTTGAAGGGTGTCGATAAAGAGAAATATCGAGAAGATAATAATAATAATAATAATAATAATAATAATAATCTGTATAAAAAAAGTGCTATGATGCCTAAATATTGGGTTTACAGGCCAAAGGGGTTAACTCTTTGGCAAGCATGTTGTTTTAATAGAATTTACCCCTCAAGAGTTTTCCTCGATGTTTTAAATAAAATATCATAACAATAATGATAATGCATATATCAAATGAAAAGGTTTTTAGATTATCTACAAGAATATGAAAAGAAAGAGGTAACATTTGTAATGATATTCTTCATATTTCATGAGAAGATATAAAAATAAATAAAAGAAAAAAGGACTTTGAAGTTCAAAAAATTTTTTCAGCAAAATACCCCATTGTCAAATCCAGTAAATCAGTCAAATTTCAATTTTCCAGTCCCGGTTATGGACATAGTGTTGAGTGCAGTGTTGGAGTTGTGAAATTTGAGCTGAGGGGGTTGAGGACTGAAATTGAATGCATGACAGAAACTGCATGTACCAGATATGCGATTTTTGGGAGGGTTGCAAAGTTAGCTGCTGGGGGGTTAAAACCCCCAACCCTCCCGGCAACTCCAACCCTGCTGAGTGTCAAGTAAGCCTACCAGCGACACAGCTATTATTAAGCCAGGAGTGTCAGCCCACCAAAACTTTATAAAATTTATTGCACACTATGTCCCCATAGTGAAAAATAGTATTTAAAAAAACTAGATTGAATTTGGACATTTCGGTGACTTCACAGGGGCCGAATAATTTCTTTTTTCCCATAATCACAACACAACACTTGTCATGCACTATTGTCTCATGTACCACTCTGGGCACCACATACCATAAGTATGCCAGCCCACACTATATCATTGCATGCTGGGTTGTCATAGATCATAATAATTACGTTACGTTACGTTACGGCAAACGTATTAGATCCACGAACTCACTTTACATGGTCTTTTGCTAAGCCACAGCCGAAGACCAGTTTACGATGGACCCCAGAACCTACGGAACGCTCTATGACCTCCATCTTCTTCGATAACTGTCGGTCTTCTTCGTTGCTCTGAAAAGAAATCAAAAACGAAATCCGAAAGACATGTTAGAATTGAAGTAAAGATGATGAAAGGTCTGGAGATGAATAGTCCTTGAAGTGAATAGACTGCGTTGAATAGTCCTGAGATGAATAGTCCTAAATTCAATAGTCCCTAGAATAAATGCAGTCCTCCCAATCATAGATCAGGCTGTAAATGAATAAAATAAATTCAAAGAACTTTGTTATAATGGACTCAAAAATAAAATGCTTCCCATTCATAAATACCACAATGCAGGGTCCCATGAGTGAAAATAAAATACATATTGAACTATTTATTAGAATGAAACCCGGTTAAAATTGCACAGGTGCTGCAATATATCACGAAACTGGGCTATGCCTGGGACGTCTGATAATTAATTATGTACACAAAAAGGTTAGGTTTTTATGTTGTTATGCGATTATATTGGTTATTGCAATTAAGCGGTATTTATATCCACAGTAGTGCCGTAAGCATGGCATCAACCAAAGACAAGGGCGCTTTACAAACGGTATGACTCCATATTTGATGGTATCGGATATAACGTACCTCGGATATAACGTCCCAAATTTTACAGACCTGCTAGGTACGTTATAACGAATTTCTACTGTAGTTTGGATAAAATCCCAAACCTGTCGATGCACCATGACACAGCATTCCGCCAGTCGCAACCAGAGTCGGGGATTTGTGCCGTACAGCTGGACAGTTTCCAGGAGACAGTCAAACGCCCGCTGGAAGTGCCCGCAGTGAAGAAGCGTTATGCCCATGTTGTACACCAGAGGGCAGTACTGGCTACCGCTCAGACTCTGCAGCGGCCATTCGGGTAAGATTCCTCGGCCTAGATCTGGTATTTAAAAAACATCCAGTTCATTTTGAAACGTGCATATTAAAACGTTAATGCAGTAAAGTTGGAAGCCAGGAAAAAGAAAGTGAGGCTGGCCAAAGAGACAACGGGTGGACGTTGTAGAAAAATGTACTGGAATGACCGTGGCCAGACAAAATGTCCACGAACAAAATGTCATGGGGACAAAATGTTTTGGTTTAGGGTTACATTTTGTCCCCATGACATTTTGTCCGCTGACATTTTTTCCTAGCACCTGGATGACTATAACAACAGCAACAAAGGCATCAAAAGAAACAACTGCCTGAAAATGCTTGATTCACGATGTCACCTTATCTTCAACTATTGAAGGAAAGAGGAAATGATGATGATGATGATGATGATGATGATGATGCTGATGCACTGTTAAACAGAACACATTAAATCTTTTAATGACAAAGCTGATTCTTGTTCAGCAAAAACATCTAGAACTTAACTCATCATATCTGCTGTACATACTATTCATATTTTCCCATCAATGCTGGAACTTTGTAAAATTTAGCATGGTATGGTAAAATCATCCTCATTGAGAACTCTCCAACTCATCAGTTCTGATCTGATAATTGGTTGTTTTGTCCATTCCACAATATCTATTCATATTTTCCCATCAATGTACATAAATGGAACTTTGTAAAAATTTGATAACTGATCTAATATGACAAATTTGTTCTATGTTCTTTCCAGCATCTAATATGACAAATCTACGATTCTCAACAATTCTCTAGATAAATTTTAGAATGCTTCTCAATACTAATAAAACTGTATTTCCAAATAAATAAAACAATTTGTAATCTTCTCAAATATTTGAGAAAACAATGACGTACATATTTTAATCTAAAAAATATTCACAGAACATCACCTGAGGTGTCGCTTTCCTTCCCGAAAATCCGCCGTATTTCATTTTCGTAAGCTGTATTTCTTTCGACCGCTTCTCGAAGGTAGTGAAGAGCCAGGTTTGGCTTTCTCATGTTCAAATGAATGACAGCCATGTCATTGTAATACATGACCAACAGCGGTGTACCGCCTGTCTGCGAGGTCAAAAGGTCGGGGGCAGAGTTCAGCACCCTGGCGGCTTTCTGGCAGTTACCCCGCACTAACTCAAACTGACTCTTTAAAAACATAATGCCAACTGTCTAAAAAAATAACAAGAAAACAAACCCATTGTCAACAAAATGAACAACACTTAAATAAATGGCATGAATACAGGTACTGAACCAGGTGATTGTCACAAGGAAATCGATATCTGTAAATAAACTAAATAAATATCAGCATTTTAACAGTGTGACAGATGGAATGGTCATTGAATTATACATTGTAAAGTAATGTAACATAACATTTGTATAGCACCTCTTCTCATAACATTGATAGAGTACACAGGAGGAAGAGATACATTTGTCCTTACAGTCAGAGGCAGTATTATCCATATCCAAACATATATACCAACAACAGTCCTTGTTAAAGTTGCCGTAATCCTCTAAACTTCATGATGAAATTGTAATGCAAATCTTATATTTAATATACAGGGTGGCACAAAAAATGGACTATATTAAATGCAAAAAATGTGACTAGTCCGGTTTTTTGCACCACCCTGTACTATCAGTATCATGATAAGTTTTATAGCTGTATTTTTTCTTGTTGAAATCTAAATTTCAAACAGTGATGCTTTTAAGAGAGCGGGGCACTTGAGGCACAGATGGGTTTGGACAAAGAAGTTAAAACCCTAAAAAACTTTCAAATTTCTTTCAGTAAAAATACCAAAAACAGTATGTCAATACAATAGGATCTCATTATAACAGACTTGAAGGGTGTCAAAGATCTTGTCATCAACATAGAGACACTCATAACAAGCATGCATGATTTATGAATATGGCAAGTCACCTCTGCCATATCAAAGGTCCAATCATACTAATAACGTAAGGTCCCAATAACAAGATTTTACCATGCAATGGCACATACAAGCATCATAAAATCACTGTTTTAGCAATTTAAGTACAGTGGATCCCACTTAATCGCATACCGGTTAATTGCATAACCCGCATAATCGCATAACAAAATAAAAACCCTAACCAGTGTTTTGTGCGTACAATTAATTATCAGACGTCCCAGCTATTCGCATAGCCCAGTTAATCGCATAAGCAAGGCTTGCACGACACCTATGCAATTAAGCGGGTTTCATCGTACCGGGTATGTTAAAACTAAACACCTCAATAGATATAAATACAGAGATGCATGCAGGGCAATTGCAGGCTCCTAGAAAGTTTATATTGTAAGTGGTTAAGACTTTTTTTGCTTGTCGGACTTTTCCGGGAGTTAAAGGTCTAAGTCATGTATGGGCCCCAACTGTCTTCAGCGTCTTCAACCCTAACCTCAATAAATGGACCCGCCCTGACCCCCTACAGATCGCTGGGTATTTGACCCTCCCCCTGTCCTCTCTATCGGCAGCCATGGATGAATAATAGTTCAAAGTTACTACATTAAAGCACCCAATGAGCAGGGAAAAGGTGGTGGTTAATACAAGGCATTGGTGTCTCACCATTCCAGTACTGCTAAGTAGGATTTTGAGAGACGATTTTGCGAGTTTAATCAGTTTCAGCATCAGATAACATCGTGTTCGATACTAAAAATAAGGAAACAAAAAACACAACTATCTGAAAATGTAAAAAACAACTTTAAACGTTTAACCACTTTAGAGTGGGTCCCCGAGATAACTCAGGCAGCGGAAACCAATTGCAAATCGTGGGTCCTGAGATAACTCGGGAAAGCCCCGATTTATGTCCACTAAATTATTTTCAGTTTCCAATCGTAGATCGTGGACCCCAAGATATGCCAGGCTAATAGTCGATGATTAAGAAACTTATTGAAACTAGGTCACATGAAAATAGCGTGAGATAATAACATAACACAAGCTTTAGCCCCCAAATTTTTAATTGCTAATATTTATTTATTTATTTATTTATTTCAAGACAACTTCTATAGCGCATTGCATCTAGGCTAAGGCCTATGACAATGCTGATTAACCTGATAAATGACAATCTTCCAACTGTCTCGTTTGTCTTGTGACTGTCCACCAGTTCGTGAATTCCAGGCATCCTCTTTCAAACCTTCATCCCTCTCGGAGCTAATCGGCTTAGCATCTGACGAAACACTGTCGTTTTCAATCTGACTTATGAAGGCCAGGGCTTTTTCAGGCTATTGAAAAAAATGCCAGTGTCAAGAAAAGCCATCCATTGCTAAATCAGTTTGCATCAAAAGAACATGCCAGAATTTCAAAGTGACACTCAACATGCAAACCCCTAAACAACAACAAAATAATATGCAATAAATATTCATAAATATTCATAAACAAATATTCGTAAATAAATATTCATGAATAAATATCCATAAATAAATATTTGTAAATAAATCCTCATAAATTTTTCTCTTGGAATTTTTCTACGTAATCTTAAGACTAACTTATTCACCATCGGATATTCGTAGTTTTGTAAAGCGCCCTTGTCTTTGGCCACTTTTGCCAAGCTTATTGCGCTATAGAAATTGTCTAGCTAATAATAATAATAATAATAATAATAATAATAATAATAATAAACATTCATGAATAAATATTCATAAATAAACATTCATAGATAAATATTTGTAAATAAATATTCATGAATAAATATTCATAAATAAACATTCATAATAAATATTCATAAATAAATATTTTAAAACAATAATTAACCGGTTAAGGTCACATATTCTGAACTACCTGAAGAGCAGTGACGTGAAGATCGCAAACAAAATATGTAGGCTCATAAGGAAAGAATGAACCTGCAACTAAATGATCAATTCTGCTTATGAGATAGAAATCTCACCAAAAAAATCTCACTCACCCCACATCTGCTAAAAAACAACTTCACTAAAATTAATTCACCAATTTCTTTTTGAAAAACTTAAACCATAATGTTGCACTATATGCCGGTAAGTTATCATAATAAAATTAATAATAAAATATATATATATATAATTTATCTACTTGTGGTGCATGCTGGCAGTGCAGGGCACATTGTCTTGCACAAATCGATAATAACAGGAATAACTCTCTCCATAACACTGTAAGCTGCCTGATACTGCTTTGAGTGAAAATGAATGATGGCCAGGTTGTAAAGTAGTAGGCTCTGGGTTACATCGTAAACTTCATCCGAATTCACCTAAACAACAACAACATATATCACTCAAGACAAAATCACAAATACAAGCCGACACCACTGAACGGTGCCAAGTTTTCGCATAGCGCTATACATAACTGGTTGACTAAATTACTTATTAGCATATGCTAAGACAATGCCAGTATCTAAAATCACCAAAATTTACTTTTTCTACAGTTTTAAAGAACATAAATATACAGTTATCCAATAAACTGAAAAACATAAGAATTTAGGAATTTATGTCCATATATGTTCATATTTTGAGAGATGATGCATAAATAAGTACAACTACCATAACTGTCCAGAAACCTTCTAGAGCAGCTGAAAGGGGACAGAATTTTCAGAGGTAATATATACGATTATATGGTCATCGAAAAGAACTTAAAGATGCAAATTGCATGAAAGAAATATTTCTAACCTTCATCTGATTAGTGAAATGTGGTATTCAATTAAAGCCACACTGAATAGAAATAGAAAAGGTGCTTTACAAGCCCCATATTACTTTACATTGATTAAAGTGAAGACCACAGATCAGAGGTTCACAAACCACAGCCCACAGGCAACTTGTGGCCCACCAGCTCTCATAAAGAGGCCCCGAGGTCCCAATAGTCGAAATAATGTATTTTAAATGTTTCAGAATAGTTTTGACATTCGCATAAATAAAAAAATAACTAGCGGCAAATGACAGTCGCAATTTGCAAGACTTTGCAAGTTCACTGTGTATCCAATCGATTTTTTTATTATAAGAACCTGGATCAGAATAATCTATGGTATCGCAGAAATTTCAGAAATTTTAACACTGTGCCCTGCTTAAGGCCTGAAAATAGTAGATATGGCCCTATACCAGTGCTCTATTTCTAGGAAAAAAGGCTTGGGAACTCATTTCACACTTGTTTTGTCATAAGAAGCAAACTATAGATATCGGTAGAATAACAGTACTTGGTATATTTTTATATACAATGTATCTCATTGTTTTAAACTGTAAATTTCATCGTTCCCATGTGATCCCACCGAAAAAGAACCAATTGTAAATAAAACAATGCATTATTGCATATTGATATAAATGAATCTGGCAAAACAGGTGTGGAAACGCTGTTTCCATGCATTCCCGCTGAAAAAAGCACTGCCTATGCCTGAAAAGCTCGTGAACCACTGCCACAGATGATACAAGCCATAAGTTTATTAAAATATTTACAATCCAGTCATCAACAAAGCTTTAAAATAAATCACACTGAAACCTACTACTATCTGCAGAAAAGCATCAACAACCTACAAACCTTGGAACTAATATCATTCAGCTCAAGTCTGAAGTCGTTCGCCTTAGTAAGGTTAGATTTGTAGTATTCGGCAACAGCCTTGTTCAGCAAAACTTTATGATCGTGGGCTCTTGTCGTGCATAAGGAATCCAGTAATGCCAAACAAGTAACGTAATTTCTGCTCTTAAATTCATTCATGGCTTGCTCAGAAAGATTGCACTCTTCTTCGGTAATCGTGGGAGGCCAACTGGAAGCTGAAACGCTCAACAACTCAGATTCCAGTTCACACAGCGACTTTCCTTCTGCCATTCTACAAAGTTTCCAAGTACCGTTCCTAATAAAAATATAAAACATAGTTTGGTAAAACCTCAAGACTGGATGTACCGTGGAAATTGACCGGGACCCGGGACCGGCCAGCAGCATAATTATACTAATTCTAACCTAAAGTAGCAGCCAATCATTGCATGGTATAAAATCTAATAAGAGCAATTGAACTCTAATAAGTAAAAGTTGTTTTTTAATTTGAATGATCAAATAAAAGAACAAGTTTTGAAGCAGTAGCTCTAAACATAGTGGTTTCATTCAGGCTTTAAATTAAATTAAAATTAGAAACCCAACTTATGTTATGCAATTTCAACTACTCTTAATTTTGTTTGGTTAGTGTCTGAGTCAAGCAAAGACTACAGTGCTGTTTTATTTTTTTATTGAGATCATTTATGGTAAGTTGTGTTATTCCGCTATTGGGTGGCGGTGACCATTTCCCATGATACATCCAGCCCTAAGATTTACTCATAGCTTAGTCAAATAAAATTATCATAATAAAATAGGCAACAAGAATAAGTAAAATTAACAAAAAGCAAAGCCATAGAATATCAAAGCATACAATGAGGTTTCAGTCACAACAACATGCTATCCTGTGTGCGATTTAGAAACAATGATGAAGACAGTTTTGATCAAAGAAAAGAGTAAGACATCAAAATATGGATGATATATTTGAATATAAATTTTGCCTGGCTGACAATTGCTGACAATTGCACCTTGCCTATAGCTATTTCAAGATAGACTAGGCAACTAAAAAATAAGCGGCTATAACGGTACTACTTTCCAAAGAGCTATATAAATCCATGAGATTTAACTTTAACTTCAAACAGGTCAAAAGAGAACAGTAAAATCAAATTAAATTAAATTTATTTTTCTCAACATTTCAAGAGTAGACAGCTTAACTATAGTATAAACCATGAATAACTGTATACTTGAACAGAAATTGTACAGAAAATTACAACTCTGTAATGTAAAATGCATTACTTCATGTACAGATAACGTATGGCATGTCTGTTTATGCAGCCGTAAGAGCAGCAAAATTGCTAATTTAGTTGCCGTTATTAAAAATTCAATGGCGATAAAACAAATATTTTTAAAATAACTAATTACATATAGGCAGTTTGATTACCTTGTTACTTCGCTCACGCTTCGACGACTATCGGCAAGGGCAAAACGAGACTATTACAAAAATAATACAAGCTACTTTATATTGGTTAGTACTTGATTCTATCAGCAATTTAAACTCCGCTCGTTCGTCCACAGAGGCGCCACAAGATACTGCATATTTATATTGATTTATACTCCCACAGTAAGCAAGTAAAACGAAACTTCTATAGTGCTGCCAGAAGGCTTTGTGCAGTATGCCAGCCGCTGCACTCCTCTCCAATATAAAGACAAAATTAGTGATTCACATCTTTAGAAAGAATCTCAAATGCAAAATAAAGCAACTAGTTCTTTACATTAATATTAAGCACAGAAAAATATGTTTGTGTTTTGATATCACATTTATGTGTCAAAATCCTAAGCCAGAATAATGACAGTATGGGCCTTTTGTTCTCAACTCATGGATACATGCCTCTGAGCCAATACTCCATGAAATGTCATTGTAAATTTTTTTGACATTTGCCATGTAAAAATTTAATATATTAGACCCCTTGTCATTAATTCTAGTAGTACATATATCAGCCCACATGAAAATGAAGACTGGGACAGGCCCGCCAGAAAGAATTTTCAGCAGGGGGTGCACATTTTCTCCGGGTAAAAGCAATAGCATAATTTCACACTTTTCTTGGAGGCAAGATAATTTTTGGCAGTTTGGCTATTTTAGGGCCAATTTTTGCAAATGTTGGCATTTTTGGGCCAGTTTTATCAAATTTGGGCAATTTTAGCTGGAAGGGGTGCAGTCCATCTTCTTTCCAGGGGGTGCACTGCACCACCTACATTTTTCCAGGGGGTGCAGCTGCACCTCCACTTCAGGCAGGCCTGGGACAATAGACAATAACATGGACAGATTGAGTCAAAAAAGACCTAAACCTAATGAGATCAGGGCAGGAAAATGTGATTTTAAAATACCTAGGTTTTTAAAAGACCTACCGGTAGATTTTTAAAGTCACATTTTAGGTTTTTAAGTTGAAAAATCCCATTGCTAATGCTTTAAAAGTTTGTTACTCTCTGCAAACAGCAGAACACATATCTGACAATATAGAGAAAGGTCTTTGGGTGTTGACATGTGGCAAAAATATAGAGAAGAATCTATGGATGTTGTCATGCCAAACATTAAAGCCTAAAAACCTATGGTACATTTCATTTCTAAAATACAGTGTATCTGGGGTTTTCTAGTCCTGAATACGATTGAAGCTATAATGTAGAGCATCCAGAAAACAGAGGAAGACTCTGGAAGAAATAGCAAGACAGAGATTAATGGAAACACAAAGTTTCGGAGTCAATGGCTGGACAAGGACGAAAGACGATGACCTGACCTGGTAGTACCATAAATGAATGGAAAGCAACAATTTTCCACTACTGCATATATTTCAAAATCAAGAATCAAATTAAATTCAGTTCATTCTTAGACTGGTACCTAGTTATCCAAGCACTTAGCTTTATTTTGACAACTACAAAAGTAAACTCAACAAACGATAACATATATTACAATAATTAATAACTGTTAACTCTTTCTATAACTATAATGAAACAAGTTTAATAAAACGTTACAAAATAAGAAACAGTCAATTGAAATGCTGCTCAAATCAAGATTTTGCTGAACGATGGTCAAAATCAACCTTCACATAACTAAAAAATTATTCAATCACAACACAAAATATTTCCATGAATTTTGAAGATACAAAAGAAGTTTCTCTAGTGAATGATGCATCACATGATACATGATAATTATATAATTATATTATAATTATATTATATAATTATATAGTCAATCATTACAAGCGAAAGTGTCATCAATAACGACTTCAACAAACCATGACAATGATATAATAAGCAGCACATAACAGCAGCTCACATACAAGAGCGAAATATCAAAACACTGTTCATTACAATAGTCATACATATGCAAAAGATTCAATGTTTCTAGGCAGTATGTTGTGCTCTGCGGTCCAAATTTATATTTCAAATTCACTGAATATCTCTAGGGTCCAAAGAAACTTGTTCACATTTTCGATTCAACCTTGCAATTAAATTTGGATACTTCAGATGATCTAACCCATGTTGGCCCAAGTGCTTCTCAAAGCTTTTACGATACTTAAACGTTCGACTGTTCGGGCAAAACGGACACGGAAAGAACCCTGAAGCTAAACTTTCGACAGAATTCTGATTTCTGGTACATTTTTCACTGGAAGCTGCATTTGTTTGGTCGCCGTTTGGATTACACGAGCTTAGGTTATGATAGTTCTCCGTATGCAAATCAAGAGATTTTTTCCATGAAGCTCGGAAGCCGCAGCCAGGCACAGGACAACTGAAAACATTGCCTGCATTAACTTTGGCAAGAACTTTATCCAACATCTTTTCTTCCACTCTGTTCCATTTTTGCTCCACTGCAGCTGCAGTGTCAGTTTCTGTAGCAGCCGTGCCCAAACAACCATCTGTGGCAACATTTGAGTGTCGCTTTGAAGCAGACAACACGCTGGAATCCTGAATGTCAGCTCTACTTCTGTACGGACCCAACAGCATTTCATCATCGCTCTCTATCTCTTGTATTAGAGTAGAGTTGGATGTGGCGTGGACTGTCAGGTGCGCGTCTAACTCGGACGAAGAGCTCGAAGAGAAGGAACATTCCTTACAACGAAACAACTGATGAGCGGTCAACGTGTGCTCCTGCAGTTGAATTTTATCGGCAAACTCCAAATCGCAGAGCAAACAGTGAGTAAGGAGGCTACACTCCATTAGGTGCTTCTCAAACAGTTTCACTTCGGCGGTAGAGAATGAGCAGTACGAGCAGATGAGCTCGCCGTGTCCCAGCATGTGACTCACAAGACGAGCGACGCAGCTCGAAGTGTACCGACAGATGCGGCAGACGTACGTCGTCGCTCCCAAGTGGACATCCAAGTAGTGTTTCTTCATCAGCCAAATATCGCCACCACCGAAGGTGCACTGACGGCAAGTGAATATCTTCTGACAGTCAAAAGGGTGGCTTGAAATCTGGCAGTAGCGCTCCCACGACTTCTGCGCCGACAACTCGCTTTCGCTGTCAGCACATCTCACCGACGGCACGCTTTCGACGGTCTCCATTGGCGCAGGAGCAGTGGCAGCATCGTCGTCAGGCATTGCCGCCACTGTAGCCACCGATTCCTTCTGATCTCCATGGAGATACAATTCTTTTCTTGCAATTTTTGAAGTATATGCGATATCTGGATGGATGTTCATAAAGTGTGATTTCACTCTTTCACTTCTGGAAAACTCTTTCTTACAAATGTAACAGTAGTACGGCTTAGCGGTACTGTGAACGCTGTTCAGATGGCGTCTCAGGTGACCTCTATTGTCACTCTGGTAAAAGCACAACGGACAATTGTGCTTCTGCTGTAGATCGTGCATCAAATTCTCAAGCCTTGCCGACTTTCTGGTCGACAAGTCATCGACAGATACCTTCGCATAGAACGGCTCATCGCCACTCTCATTGCTCGGTTTTCTACGAAAAGGCCGGGCGTTCTTAACGTTCTTGCATTTCTTGTTCGCAGCTAAAAAGTTATTCTGTTTTTCCAAAGAAAACCTAGACTTCTGCTTCAAATCTGAACCCAACTTATTTAAATACAGACCATCTGAATTGCCCTGATGTGTCATAGCTCTTGACAAAGCAAAATCAGCTCCAAACATAATGTCACCATACTTGCCACCTGGACCCATCAATATCTGATGCATATAAACTCTGTCCTAATTTTGCACAGCTTTCATAAGTGCTCAAATATAGCTTTTTAAACTCTCTGTTCACTCTTTTCAGTTTACATGCCAATTCTATCAAACTCCCAAATGGATTTGCATCATTGTTCTGCCATAAGCGGCTGCTGTCAAACTGTCCAAAATCACAAGTAGGTTCATTTGACGCCATAACTTGCAAAAGCAATTGACAATTTCTTTTGTGTCTCTAAAAAAAGTAAAGAAAGAATGATCGTGCAGTGGCATGAAAGAAACCTGCAAATAACCAATAGTAGAAAAAATTAACCTCTATCTATCTATCTATCTATCTATCTATCTATCTATCTATCTATCTATCTATCTATCTATCTATCTATCTATCTATCTATCTATCTATCTATCTATCTATCTATCTATCTATCTATCTATCTATCTATCTATACATGATGATTTATAGAGCGCCGTAAACATGATGAAGGCCAAAGACAAAAGCGCTTTACAGTCAAAAAGCTAAATTATACTGGGTTTGCAGGAAGAGAAGTTGCTTAGTTTGCTTATGTCAGAAAGTTCTGTACATGTAAGTAGTTCTAAGGATAATTTCAGATATCATACTCTTATACATATTTTGTATCACATGTATAATTTACCATGCAGTAACTGTCTAATATACATGGCTCTGTGCACTATATGTGATTTTTCACAACTGCACAGCAAATATGTAGTTAAAATTGAAAAATCGTAATATTTACAGCTCAACATAGAATGAGAAAATAAACTGGATTAGCCATATGATGTTATGAATAGCAGTTGAAAGAATGATAAGTTAAAGTTAAATCAGAAATGATGACTAATGCCTATGGCTGACAATGAAATGTATTACCAAAACATGAATTATAATGACAAATGTAAGTAAAGAATATCTGGACCTGCCAATCAATCAATCAATTTATTTCTCAAGAGATCAAACACACAAAATTAATTCATTTATTATCATGTGGAAAAAAACATCATAATATGTAAAAATATATAGTTAATTAGAGAAATTGGTTGGCCAAAGGGTATAAAACCTGTAAGACGGTCAACCTAATTGGTTTAGGAATTTAGAAGTGACAGTACAAATTATTGAAATTCAACAGAAAATTAAAGGTAAAACGGTATCTTGAGTAGTATTTAGCTAAGGTACTTAAAAGTGGTATGAATAATAATATAGAAAAGTATAGAAGGTTTAGATAAGTCCAGATAGGTCCAGATAAACTAAGACACAGTTAACATATGGGGCAACAAAATCCTTATTTCTCAGTCATAATAGTATGTGTTCATCTGTCTATATTTGCAACATCAGTGTAATTATTCATTATAAAAAATAAAATAGCATATACGCCAGGGATATATCACGGCAGTAGTTAACTCCTGCAAACCTTACTGCGATTTACTGATTCAACTGTTAGTGCTCTTCGATCAAGTATTTCATTTTAAACCCACCTAAAGCCAAAGAAGCGCTATATGAATGCCTTGCAACAATACGACTGGTCAGATCCACTAATACTATTACAATCTATTATCAGCGTGATTATACGCCAAATTACGCGAATTGATTAATAGCATAGAACGCAACAAGTCGGACGATGGCAAAAAAAGAATAAAAATCGAAAAGCGCACAATAAATAATCCCTGTATAATATTTTATTCCCGATAATAAAATCACCGAATTGTCTTTGAAGACGAGATTTCGATGGCGGCTTCGCGCATGCGCACTCAATTGTAAGTAAGTAAAATATCGTTGTAGACGCTTATTCTTAGGTGTTTAAAATGAATGCGTCGATGTGAGCTATAGCTTTAATCTAATCTAATCTTAAACTTCTATAGTGCCACTTCATAATGCACAGGAGCATCAACCGATGGCACGCCAAATCCAAATAATTAAAGATCCAGGTCAAATCCAGGGTATCCGGCCAGGCAACGGGTGACAGTCTATGGTGGCAATGAGTTCAAGAGTTTGGGTGCAACAACTGAAAAGGCACAAGAACCAAGAACTGCCCGAGTATGGGAAAGGAGAGAACTCTGGTGTGCGCCTAGAGCCAGACGGGTAGCGTAGTCTGGAGAGGGTCAATTCAGAGCCGGCGCGTGGGGCTTGCATTCCTGCAAGGCCTGCGGCCGCAAGGAGCCCTGCCGGCCTCGGATATTTAAGAGTTTTCATTTTTTTATTCTTAAGTTATCCCAAGTAAGTTATTGCGAAGAAAAGTTTAATTTAGCACGTATACACTGATTGACTATAACTTTTGAACTTTTTTGCTTGTTTATCAATCGGTTCAGCGACCTTTATTTGCTTGTCAAGACTTTTCAAAAACGTTGCAGGGTCCCCTCGTAAACAGTTGCAGGGTGCGGCGCCCAAAACACAGTGTCGACTTCCCAGGAGCGAACCCAGGCAGACGATTCGTCTCAGTGCATTGTTAGGTGTGCTTTTATGCGTTGGTTTTGGCGAGCCTGGACAATGAATTATTACTTACTAGACCTGTACGCCCTCTAGCGTCTCTGAAGGTGAAAACGCACCCGAGGGCCGTTATCTTTATGATCAACTGATCATGCACGTGTTTGAGCATCATGTGAACTGTCTGATCTTATCTTATTATTTAGCATTATGAAATCCGTTATATTTAGGATGTTAAGGATAAACGATTATCATAGATCAATAAAAACAGCAGAGGCCGTGAAATATGAAGAACTTTCTGGCGATTGTCGTTTTTAGTGTTTTCTGGTTTTCCACTGTGTCCAGTCTTACATGCGACTTTCCATCCAGGCTTTGGTGTTCTTCTACCGAAATTGCGCGTGCTTGCAAGGTATGGTTACAAAGGAAGTTTCCAGATTTAGAACCTTTCCAGTTTTCAGTGTAGGACCTGCAGCGGAGCATGGTCAGACGCCCCAAGCACATCCCAAATGTTTGCTAATTTTTCTTGATGGCGAAAAGTTATAAAGGCGCAAATAGTTTTTTTCACTTTCAATGATTTTAGCAAGATGTCTCAATCCATATGGAAAAGTCGGGACAAGGCGAAATGGGGAGTAGATCACCAAACTTAATTCCGGGTTCCGCATCAATCAATCAATCAATCAACTTCTATAGCGCCACTATCATAATGCCCAGGGCATCAGCCGATGGCGCACCAAATCCAAATAGCATTAGAGCCAGGTCAAGCCAGAAGATCAGTCCGAAACGGCGGGGAGAGCAATCTAAGGGGGATAAGCCAAGTCAAAGAGATGTGTTTTAAGGCCAGATCTGAAAGATGATAAGTTATTAGTTATGCAAAGTGATGTTGGTAGTGAATTCCAGAGCTTAGGGGCGCACACTGAGAAACAACTAGTGCCAATGACTGTGCGAGAGTAAGGAACGACAAATGAAGGTCCTGCCGAATACCTGGTGGAATGATTAGTAGGTCAAGGGATAAGTAGCACCTTGAGGTAATTGGGTTCATTATATAACATGGTTTTGAATACTAAAAGACAGATTTTATAATTAATTCGGTATTTGATAGGAAGCCAATGTAGGGACTGTCTAGCTGGAGTTATATGTTCGAATCTTGGGAGTTTTGGATATGACTCTAACTAAGGAATTTTGTACTCTCTGGAGTTTCTGCATATTTGAATTTGTGATGCCGAAAAGCAGGGAATTGCAATAATCTAGGCGACTAGATACCAATGCATTAGCTAACTGAATAAGAACAGGCTTGGGGAGGAGGATTGTAATTTGTAACTTCTTTCAGAACTAGATTCCACACCCTAGCTGATCTCTAGAACTGGTCTTTGAGTATTAAATGTTATCTTCATTCTTCAAAGCCGTATGCACTATGCAATAGGCCTAAGCGTGTGTGTCAAGAGCTACATGTCTAAATTCACGAACCACCACTAGCGTTGCCACAGGGGGACAAATGGGCAAATGCCTCCCCCTGCCCCAGACCACCTACCAGATTCGCACAAATCCGGTGAGAAAGTTTTCCGTGAAGGGGGGGACAGGGGTGGATAAGGAATCTGACACGCTAGCCCCTTCCCCCCCAACTAAAAATTCCTGGCGACGCCACTGCAAACAGGCTATCAATTATGTAATGTTTTTGTTTTCTATAGAACTTGTCTTACAAGAAACCAGCTCTCTTAAACCCCTTCTTATCTCTCGTTCGATTTTTTAGACATTTGACAGAGAACAGATTTCTGAAAGACTTTGTACAGTGTCGTTTCAAATGGCTCACCATTTTTCAGGGCATTTTGAATGCTCTAGAATAAAATTGAGACAGAATATATTCACAATTCTAGTACGGTTTGACTCAGCTAAGCTGGGGACACACGAAAATGTGGTTTTAATTTGTTTCATCACTCTTCTGAATTTTGCATATCTATAGCCTACTATAGCACTAATCCTTGCATTGTCAAATGTCAAACAGGGTATCAATTATATAATATTTTGGTGGTCTATAGAGTATAGAACCTGTCACACAAGAAACCAGCTCTCTTAAACCCCTTCTTATCTCTCATTTGATTTTTTAGACATTTGACAGAGAACAGATTTCTGAAAGACTTTTTATAGTGTCATTTCAAATGGCTCACCATTTTTTGGGGCATTTCGAATGCTCTAGAATAAAATTGAGGCAGAATATTTTGACAATTCTAGTACAGCTAAACTGGGCACAGATGAAAATGTGGTTTTAATTTGTTTCATCACTCTTCTGAATTTTGCATATCTATAGCCTACTGTAGCACTAATCCTTGCATTGTCAAATGTCAAACAGGGTATCATTTAAATAATATTTTAGTGGTCTATAGAACCTGTCATACAAGAAACCAGCTCTCTTAAATCCTTTCTTATCTCTCATTCGAACTGACAAAGCTGGGGGGAATTCTGCTAAGGGCTGCTGTTAGTTGATGTAGTATGCCAAAATTTCGGGGAATTTGAAATTTCCGGGGGGAAGGGCATTCCCCCCCTGGAAACGGCCTAGATTAAACCCTGTTCTGGATGCAGCTTCTAAAAACATGTGCAATATTTTTTGAGCATGTTTTATGTTATGACATCACAGGTTGAACAGCAATGTGCAGCCAGAATTTCTACCCATTCCGGAACAAGGGCGCCAAAGGTCAACTTTGGGGTTTACTACGAGACCCTTTGTCCAGACAGCATTGAGTTTATTGCCAGCCAACTATCGCCCACCTTCTTCAAAATTGGAAGCATCATAAATTTGGAATTAGTTCCTTATGGAAAGGCTAAGGTGAGAGGCAGAGTGGTTAGCTTGTTTGTAACTGTGTCATGTAACTTGGTAACTAAAGCCTGGTCAAGTTAAAGCATTAGAAAGAAAACTTATGTCTTTTCATTCTGCCATCATTCTTCTTTAGCTATTTGCAGCATATTGTCCATATCTTGTGGTACATCATCGTTGTCATCTTCATCATCATCATCATCATCATCATCATCATCATCATCATCATCATCACCTCCTAGTGCTGTCATTATAACGCAAAACAAAGATTTGCTTTTGAAGAGAGCTTTTCTTTTTCGTGTTGCAGAATTTGACTGTTTTATTTTCTTCTTCTGCCACAGGAAAAACAGGTGCAGTCTAAATGGGAGTTTACCTGCCAGCATGGACCAGATGAATGTCTTGGTAATCTTATTCAGGTAACTGTTCTGAATTAGACATAGATGGAATATAATAGCTCGAAACACTGTTGTTGCCCAGTGCCCAGTATATATGATTAATAATACCGGTACTAATAATAATTATTGGATTTTAAATGGTTTAGTAGGGTTTCTCCTTTGTTAAGAATTTCCAGTGTTTTTTCCAGTGGGAATGCACGAGAACGGTGTTCCCACAACTTTTTTTCCAGATTCGTTTCTATCGATATGCAATAATGCATGTTTTACTTACAATCGATTCTTTTTCAATGCGAATGCATGAGAACAGCATTAATTACAGTTTAAAAACAATGAACTAAGTTGTATATAAATATACCAAGTACTGTTATTCTACCAATATCTATGGTATGCTTCTTACAACAAAACAGATGTGAAACTCGTGAGTTTCCATACATTTTATCCTAGGAAAAAAACACTGCAAATTTCTGAGGAATGACCTAGCTCGTTGTATCACAGCTGCAGAATTTTCAGTTGTATATGAATTTTAATTCATTTTTATTGTTTCAAATCACTTCAACATTATCTTACTTACCTTACTGATGCAATATAGTAATATAGTTTTTTTTCCAAAATTAAAAACAGTAAGTAAGCACATGGTCTGTTTAGCACATTATGATAACGTTTATGTCGACATTTTAAAGAATTTTGAGCATAAATTTTGCATGTTGTAGACTTGTGGTATTCACATTCTTGGCAACTTGTCTGAGATCTATCCTTTTGTTGACTGCATGGAACAGTCCGGATTGTTCCCGGATAAAAGTGGACCAATGGTGGGTATGAACATTTTTTATATATGACTATGAAATCTGTATGATTTAGTTGTTTGCAGACTTATACATTGTTAGATAATAATCATGCTGTGGTATTTACATGGGGAATGGAGGAAATTTCTGGCCAGTTCTCACTGACTTGTTAACCCTTTAAGTTGCAAGAGGAAGGGGCAACTGGAGAAGTGGCAATACCCTGCTGGTCTGACTATCAAAGGGTAATCAAAGGGTCAATCAAAGGGTATTAAAATCATAAACATTAAAAAAATTAACGCATTTGCTGCACCACGAACTTGCGCTTTAGAAATGCTTGTAATAATGATGATGATGATGATGATGATGATGATGATGATGATGATGATGATGATGATGATGATGATGATGATGATGATGATAATGATGGTGATGGTGATGATGATGATCATCTTCATCATCATCATCATCATAATAATAATAATAATAATAATAATACCGGTAATAATATTCACCTTCTAGCTTATGCTCAGATTAGTTATAA
The DNA here is from genome assembly GCA_018105865.1 of Metaphire vulgaris. Taxonomy (NCBI): domain Eukaryota; kingdom Metazoa; phylum Annelida; class Clitellata; order Crassiclitellata; family Megascolecidae; genus Metaphire; species Metaphire vulgaris. The sequence goes on along the minus strand of CM030859.1, from coordinate 10,444,725 downwards.
GACAGAAAGTGGCTGGTTTCAATGTTATGCATGGACAGGACAACTCAAACAGTCTGAATACCTACAGTATGCTTACAATCGGTATTAACCCCTTAACTGGGTATTTAACTGTAACTCAATGTAAAATGGACGGATATATCCGGGGTCCCCAGTTAAGGGGTTAAGCACAGAATATTTTAAATAGTGCTTAGCTCTTCAGAAGTTATGATTGATGAACTTGAGCAGCACGAATGTAAGCTGTCTTTGCAGATTTCAGTTTTTCGTATATCTAATAAAGAGGTGTTGCTGCTTGAGACTGCAAAATGTCAATGCTTTTATTTCAGTGTGCAAAAAAGTTTGGAGTTGACTACAAAGCCATTTTGAATTGTGTCAACGGTCCGCTTGGAAACAAACTTGAACACCAGATGGCTGTCAAGACAGACAAGCTTTACCCGCCTCTTACATCCGTTCCGTGGGTCACACTAAATGGGGTTATTATGCAATTCCAGTTTTTTTTTCAATCACTTGTAATGCAGAATTCGATATAGTCCCGTTTTGTATATGTTTTAAGTAATGTACAGTATATGTACAGTGGATCCCACTTAATCGCATACCGCTTAATTGCATAACCCGCATAATCGCATAACAACATAAAAACCCTAACCAGTGTTTTGTGCGTACAATTCATTATCAGACATCCCGGCTATTCGCATAGCCCAGCTAATCGCATAAGCAAGGCTTGCATGGCACCTATGCAATTAAGCGGGTTTCACTGTATTATGTAACTGGGGCGGGAAGTTAGAAGAGTCGTAACAACGCTGGATGATGGAGCAGAAGGTCGCGGGTTCAATTCCTGCAGGAGCCGTAAGGTTGACTCGGGTTTACTCGCTAGAGGGCAGTGGTGAACTGAGGAGCAGCGTTAAGCTGCGAGGTAATACATGGGTCTGGAAAAAGTAATGGCAACCTACTCCAGATTAATGGATTATACCACCTATGTCGCTGATTGCTCAGGCCGGAGATAAGCGTTGGAACCCAATGCTTGGACTCGAGTACGGGACCTACCTTTTACCTTACCTACCATTAAGTAAGTAAGTAGGTAAGTAAAATATCTCAAGAGTTTTATATGTAGTGCTTTCAATAGTAGTACCATAGTAGCTGTTCATTTGATTTATCTTTGTTCAGCTGTAGCTGGGAATAGATGGTCCACCAGGCAATTGTTGGTATCACTTCCTATTCTACTTGCTCTGTTTACAGTTTTACACTTTATTATAAAAACGGACGTTTGAAAAAGAGCTCATTGTCACTTTCCTAAGTATTTATAGTGCTATATAAATGGACTTACATTGCAATGTCATTGGTACTAGTGCAAGGCAGAAGTCGTATGGCCAGTTATAACGTAGTACAGAGGTCTCCAAAATTTTCATTGCCAACTTATGAAGGCTTGGCAGACCACATTCACAAAAAATTAAATGTAGCAAAATACAGCAAATGAGAAACATGAAACTGATGCATTTCTGTCAGAAATTAGATTTAGAAGGATGTGCACGTGTTCACGTGTTCCTCATTTTTTTGCCGCGGGCCAGATTTCAGACCTTGGACCATATCCGGCCCGCGGGCTGTACTGTGGATACCCCTGGTACATTGAACTTAATTCGTTGCTGTACTGACCTAATTGTTTTATTTAGGTGCACACTAATGAAATCCAGAAAGAAGCTGAAACAGATCTTCAGAGGCTGATATGTGACACTTACACGGTCAGTTACTGCAAAAGTTATACTGTTGGGGGAATCGGAACATCAGTGAAGGGAGAGAATTTTTTAATTGTTTCCCTATGCTAGTTAAATAAGTTAATGACAGCGTGAAACTTCCTCTTGCTATGTAATGAGTGAACCAGTTGAGGAGGGGGTTTCAGTAAGCACTAGGCAGTGGTGAGGAATGTCTTCCCTTTCCTCCTACAAATGCCACACTAGTTAGGGGCAGGGCCGCCGAGGGGCAAGGGCAAATATAGGGCCCCGGCGGTCTGGACATATTATTATAAAATAATAGCACAAATAAAAGTTGTCAATGTGCACAGGGGCCAATTCTTGGGTGATAAGCAAAAAGGTCCTTTTTCCAAGACTTAGCAAGATTTTGCTTACTTTACCTGTTGTCAATAAGCATGATAATTAATTGGCTTTTATCCTTAATGCTTTGTGCATATTACATAAATAGTTGTCAAGGCTTTCCAATTCTTGGATAGCAAGCCTTAATTAGCTGGATTTTCTTAACCATGATAATTAGCTGTCAGGATCCTTTCTGTTCTTGTGTAGCATTTCTCTTATTGAATTTACTGTACAAACTTTATTTTGAACTGTATGTAAATGGCCACATACACATTGAATTAGCTCGATTTGCAAAGGGACAATGTGCAGTGTTTTATCCAGACTCCAGGCCTTTGGGTGGGAATTGACTTGGATGGAGGGGATGAGACACAAAAGAGTTCAATGCAAAAATGTGTCAGTGCTGGGATTTTTACGGGAGATTTTTGTGGTTTGGGGAATTCCCCCATCACACCTGTATAAAATACTGGACAATTTGGTCACTGATATTAGTAATTGGTGAAGGGAAGTTTATTTGATATTTGTAAACTGTAAGTTTAAGTAGTGATCAATTATAATTATGCATTGGGGAAGGTATTATTATAAATGGAGGGATTTAATCAAATACCTAATGAGGTGTTTAAAAATCGGTTTTTATTTGTTTTTTGTCCAATAGGGAACAAAGCCAAAGGCTTGCCAACAAGATAAAGCAGTCCATAAATCCCTCAACAACTGACAATTGTTGAACTGAGGCTATGTTGCATATGTGCCTGTTGTGTTTATGGCTAAAGCATGTTGTACATCCTTTATGATGGTTTAATCCATTTTGATCAGTTCTGCAATTTTGAAATCATGATCTATTATATTGAAATCATGATCTATTATATTGAAATCATGATCTATTATATTGTGTCTTGATTGATAGCATGAGAAATTTTCTGTTACTATGAATTATTGTTTAAAGGCTGTGAGCATTTTTTTCATTATCATTTCATATTTTGAAGTTTGAAATCATGACTGCAGATGTTTTGAATTTGATTGCCACAGCATTAGAGTTGTTATGTTGTTATAATATAGTTTATGATATTTAAAATCTATGCTGAATCACCCGAAACATCATCATTATCATTCAACAACGTTTGCTGAGTCATTGTTAAATGTAGCTAGAACCAACACTGAAATTGTTAAGAGAGCTTTTTCTATTTCTGGCCCAAAAATCTAGAACTCTCGCCCTCTGGCTGTCAGATCTTCCAATTCATTGAGTGTTTTTAGATCCAGACTTAAAACACATCTCTTTCAATTAGCTTTTCCTCCATAGTCGGTCTTACTCTCTCCCTCTGCCTGGTCTCTGGAATGACCTGGTCTTTTACTGATGGATTTGAAGTACCATCGATTGATACCCTTTGGTATTAGAACTGGTGCTGTAGAAGTGTATAATTTTTTTATTTTATTTTATTTAAAATGCAAAATGATTCTTTTGTTTAGTCTTTTGATTTGTATGACTTTATTTTGATCATTATGGCATTGATTTGTACCACCGGTTCAATATTTTGCATTACTAACATGAAATAAACAGTTATCCAATTTACAATAGTTTTAGATTTTATTTTAACTTACATTTATTATCGACAGCTTAGACAGATGTCATGCATTACAGATTAAACTTACCTGTTTGACCTCAATGTTATTATAGTGGTGCTTGATTTGCCATGCTAGGTTTGGGGTAGTAGTGAGTTGAGCCCTCTCAATGTTGAGCAGAACCTTCATTGGAAGTAGAAAAATTGTGGTTTGTGACCGTTCAGACTCCCCATGGCAGTAAAAACTTGGCCTGTGAGCCTAGTTGTACATCTATATTTTATGCCTCACTAATTAATCTTATTTATATTAATATAATATAATATAATTATATAACAAGGTTTAAAGTGGTTCAGTAGGGACTGCCCTGTGTGAGAACCACTGTTTGTGTGTGTGTGTGTGTGTACATGGTGTAAATATACATTGTATATATGTGTAAATATACATTGTATATATATATATATATATACACACACACACACACAATTTACACATGTATATATTAGCCTGGTATATGTCATATTTTGAATGATTCTTCAAGTATTTAAGGAAGTGACCAACTAACAATTTGACATCATGATAGTATATGGGAAGCAATTTCACTGTAGTAAGAGTTATAATAGTGGTATAAAACTTAAAGGAAAACGGTTGAAATATCACAACCTAGAGTAGGTTGCCATTACTTTCTCTGGACCCACATATTACCTTTGCTGCATAGCAGTGCTAACAATAAATTATCGACTTCTTTTGCATATGTGATTTCTTGGCTTGGCTTCTCTTCAGTAGTTCCTAGTTGAATACCTGGACCCATCCAATAATATCAATCAATCAATCAATCAATCTGTTTATTAGTATCAAAGTCAGAACCAAAGATTGTCGATATCACAATGCAATATAGGAAAAAAGTTGTAAAGACAAATGCTAAAATATGTAATATTTCGATATTTGATAAGTTAGATAGATATATGATATTATTAAAATTGACGTTAGAGGCTTAGGATACTAAAGGGAGAAGATAAACATATATATATATATATATATATTATATATATATATATATATATATATATTCATATATATATATATATATATATGGTATATATATATGGTGTATATATACATAAGTGTGGTACTGTATATGTATACTATGTATGTATGTATGTATGTGTATATATATATATATATATATATATATATATATATATATATATATATATATATATATATACACACACACACAAAATGTGTATTATATATCTACTGTATTTGTATAACTACAGTGTATTTAGTTTTATGTGCACAAGTTACAAACAAATATCTACAGTACGTAGAGACTTTGGTACACAGTATCTAGTAGTTTATTGTATTTGTAAATTTTGTATGTTTAATCTCTGTATGTGTAATCTTGAGAAATAAATTGATTGATATAGTATCCAGATTTTTAAAAGACTCAAAGATTTGGCAAATATCAGAGACAAGTGCAGCGGTTTTTGGACCGGCAACAAAAAACCTTCCTATCAAGTTCATTATCAGTTCTTTGCATATGTTGTGTGACCGTCTGATGAATTAATAAATTGGCAACGCTTAGGTTGATTGATCATCAGTGTGGTTTAAGCTAACTGATTATTTTACTTAAGTCATCTGTATTTTTAAATTACTCTGCCATGAATAATTATATTGTCTTGAAAAATTAGTTAGTTTTTAGCCAACTGCATTTGAATATTTGTTCAATCACATGAGAAACAGTTTTATAGGGAAATATGTGTAGGTCTATGTATGTATGCATGTGTGTGCATGCGTGTGTGTGTGTGTGTGTCATGTTAGCTTGCATCAGCTTATGTTTTTGGATTTTGTTGGCCATTTCTCAGATGACATTATATGACTTTTAAAATTTGGCAGTCATTAGTGAGGGATGGTTATGACACGATCATGTGAATGCTCTTTTTCAAGACATTATAAAGCATTGCAAGAACATTCGAGTTTCAAAAGGTGTTCAGAAAGATGAAGTCCTTCCTGGTGGTTGTGGTGTTCAGCTTCTGCTGGTTTTTGACTGAATCAGCCAGTCATCGTTTCATTGTAATTTCCTCCAATTTTCCAGTTGATCAAAATGACAAAAATCAGCTTGTCAGGTATAATTACAATTTTCCAGTTTATCAAAATGTCCAAATCAATTCTGTTAACAGTTTTTGTGTGTGTTAATTTTGTCCCCCTTAATTATGTTAACAACTTTTGTCAAACTTTGAGTGAGCCCACTTGTAATTATGTCAAAACTTTAGTGAACCCCTATAATTATGTCAAAAAGTTTAGATGGTTATTATTTTTGCAGTTTTGAGAACTATTTTCCCTTTTTTGCTCACCAAGTGTAAAATCTGGCAGGGATGACCCTATTTTTGCTTGTCAGGCTTTTTCTATTACAATAAATAGCATTCCATGAAATTTTCCATTTTTTATTTACCGTATTTATTTACTTGGACAGCAAAAATAACCAATGAATGGGTACTAGAACAGACAGAAGAAACAAGAAGTTTGCTGAGCAACATAAAGAAAAGGAAAATAAGTTACTTTGGACACATTATGGGGAAAAAAGACTCATGTATGGAAAAAGAATTAATACAAGAGACACTAACAGGAGAAAGAGCACGCAGAAGACCGAAAACATCTTGGCTGGAAAATGTAACATCTTGGACTCGACTGTCATTGCAAAAATTATTACAGGAGACAGAAGATAGACAGAAGTGGAAGGTGGTGGTTCATAGTGTGGCCCAACCTCGGATGAGGATGGCTAAGAACAGAACAGAACAGAAAAAATGAAATTGTTGGCACCAACTTCTCTTGACAACCTCCCACTGTCAATAACTGTATAACTTTTTCCAACACCCTCCTCCCTATTTTGTTGAGTACATTTGGAAAGTGAAAAGACCATCATGTTTTAAAACAGCATGATACTTTATTATTATCTATTATTATTGTTATTATTATTATTATTATTATCTTGTATCTCTGTTTATTAGGTTGAATAGCTAGATGCCAAAAACAAGAGTCTGGTCTCATAAAAAGAAATGAAATGTTGAATAAATATCAGTGCAACTGAGAACTCTACCAAGAATTTCTCTGGATGTCACTGTGCATGGCAATGTATAATGAAGAAGAGGGTTGCCCACCTTCCGGAAAATCAGCAGCATCATGAACTTTGAATTAGTTCCTTATGGAAATGCTCGAGTAAGTAGAAAAGTGATTGACTAGTTTTGTCAGTGCATGCCTGGCTGCTCTATATTTTATGATTGCCATGGGTTGGGTTAACCCGTGGATTGGTTGGGTCAGACTTTACCATATTAAAGGTGGGTTGGGTTGGGTCAGAAATTGTCTTGGTTTCTTGCTGTTTATTAGGTTGAAAGTCGGTGTGAAGCCAATGTCTGGTCTCATCCAAAGACAGAAGCGGCAGCAGTCAACTTTACACTCTACCATGAATTTCTCTGTCCTTATTGCAGAGATTTTTATAATGAGCAAATAGCGCCCACTTTCCAGAAAATCAGCAGCATCATGAACCTTGAATTAGTTCCTTATGGAGGTGCTACAGTAAGTAGAAAAGTGATTGAGTAGTTTTAGTAGTAGTAGTAGCTCTATATTTTATGATTGCCAGTAGTTGTAACCCGTGGACTGGTTAAAAACTTTACCATATTTATGTTGGGTTGGGTCAGAAATAAGTCATGGTTTAAGAAATTGCATTGTATTACGGTGGGTTGGGTTGGATTGGGTCAAACAACCCTATTGCCGGCAGGGTTGGGTTGGGATGGAGATTTGATGGATTTGGATTCTAGAAAATGGACCCATGGACACCTCTGATTATACAAGTTGAAGAGTTCCTAGTAGTAATTGTGATAGTATTACTGGTGCAGCTGGTCTGATCGACTGGTGCAGATGTAGTAGTAGTAGTGGCGCTAAAGAAGTCTACAGTAGTAGTAGTAGTAGTAGTAGTAGTAGTAGTAGTAGTAGTAGTAGTAGTAGTAGTAGTAGTAGTAGTAGTAGTAGTAGTGACAACAATGTAGCATCAGTGTAGTAGTGTAGCAGTAACGGGTCTAGGAGCAGCAGCAGCAGTAGTAGTAGTAGTTGTTGTTCTTGGTTGTGGTAGTGGTGGAAATGGTAATGGAAAAACAGTAGTAGCAGTAGTAGTGAAGAAGTATTTACAGTAATTGCACATCTTCTAAATAAGCATTTGAGAAGTGCTTGACATGTAAGAGTTGCAAACGTCTACGAATCACAATGCAGAAGCATTATGTGCGTTTTTGTTAGAATTTATATTCTTGTGTAATCGTGATTATCGAGTAGAGATATACAATTTTAACTCGGAAGATATACTTTATGTACTGTAAGTTACTATGAATTGACTGTAGTTTTGTTTATAGACAGACTTGTACAATAATAATAATAATAATAATAATAATAATAATAATAATAATAATAATAATAATAATAATAATAATAATAACAAGGTTTAAAGTGGTTCAGTAGGGACTGCCATGTGTGAGAACCACTGTTGACTTGTTGTGAGGTAGTTTGGTTTTTTCTAAGAAGTAAATATTGGCTTTGCCATTTTGTAACATTAATTGATTTTAGTTACCTGTTACCATTTTGATTCACATTACTCTAGGATATTAGATATTAGAACGGTCTTGAATTATTCCGGCAGGAAAAGAAAGTGGGTGACAAATGGATTTTTACCTGCTAGCACAGATTCAATGAGTGCCTTGGAAACCTCATTGAGGTAAATAAGCTGAATTAAAACTGTATAAATCTTTGCAGCAATAAATGCATGCTTGTATTGTATCTTGTGTTGCGATTTTCAGGTGCATTTTGATTTCTTAAGATGAAGCACCATTCTAAAACTTTTACGGTAGATGATAAATAGGCTAGTAAAAAGCACCATTCCAACAGTTATATAGCTCCATCGTTTGAAGCTTAGCCAAATGTCTAACTTTGTGGGAAGAATGAAACCAAATGAAACTGCAATTGAACTGAGTTTCAGGATAATTGAAATTTTGATTTTTTTCTGTTTTATTCTAAAATGAACAATGGTTCCAATTATGACTCAGATTTATCTTATTATTTAGTTCTTCATTGTAATGTAATGTAATTAGCTATTTATATTGCATCTGTTCCCGTGGCATAGCCAAGGGGGATGGGGGTTAACCCCTTGGACGGCGACAAAAAAAATTTTTTCATGTGTTTCTACACACTTTATTTTTGGACGCGGTTTTGGGGATCAAAACCCCCTTGGCTGTCGACACCGAAAAATTTTAAAATGCTTTAGTGGTAGAATATAAATATGTGTAAAGATGTAGTAAGGCGAAGAACTTTTTTGCTTGTCAGCTCATCAAAAGAGAAGGATGACATTTTTTTGCTTGTCAAGATTTTTCGATGTTGGTCATGACCAAAAACAACCCCCCCTTCCAGAAATCCTGGCTACGCCACTGGTCAGTTCAAGTAATGCTAACAAGCTCATTACAATGTCAATAATTATAATCACAGTTAAACAGATGGGTCTTCAACTGTTTGTGAAAAGCGACGGGCGACTTTATATTCCGTAGCGCTCGTGGAAGGGCGTTCCAAGCATCAGGTCCAGCATAAGAGAAGGCTCGTTGCCCCATAACTGTCCGAAGACGAGGTTTATGGTATTGGCTGGTAGAGGCCGATCGTAAGCCTGGTCTACTGCTGGCAGTTGATGTTGGCTGGAGCACGGACTACTATATTTAGTAGTCTATGGCTGGAGCAAATCGGTCTCAGGTCGGTCCGGTCGGACAAAGATCATTCCGTGCACAGATCCCATTATCCCATTGTGTCACGGCAATGCTAGTTATTTAGCTGTGAACTGATCAGTGGTGTAGCCTTGGTTCTGCACTAGGAGAGCACGTCGACACATTTTCGGATTAAAAAAGTCTCCGACAAGGAAAGAAAGGAAAGGCTGTCAAGGAGTTCTTCACACACACACACACACACTTGCGTATTCTCTTTGATAGAGATAAATACACACACTAAAATTTTTCAACAGTTTTGCACAAACTCCAGGACCGGTCCAAGTCACAATAGGGGGAAGGCCCCGGTGGATGCGCCAATGAACCTGAATGCCAGGGCGTAGCCAGAAATTTGATTTGGGGGGTAATAATGTGATTTTGAGTCGGGGGTATAAACCTTTAAAAAAAATTTGAAAATCTTAAAAACGCATTAAAATTTTTAAGGTAGTCTGATTTTTGGGGGTATATATATCGATATAGCCCCCGTCGCTATGCCCCTGCTGAATGCTTCGTTTGTTTCTAGAATTTTAATTTCAACTTTGTTTTGCAGCATTCAGAAAATTTGTATGTTTGTAACTTGTATCTTTTCTTATTATTGCAGACTTGTGCTATTGACATTCTTGGCGGCATTAGTGGTGCATTTCCGTTCATTAGCTGCTTGGAAAAGTCTGATGTGTTGGACCCAAGCATCACTGGACCACAGGTCTGTCTTGGCTGCTCATTGTAATTTAAGTCTTATGCAAGTTGAATGATTATAATGGCCAATATTTTCAATCTGTCATTGTGTGGTCTGAGTCTCCAGTAGACTTTTTGGGGGTATTTTAAAACTTGTTGAGGCTAGAATAAACACTGTTTTCAGTCTGTCAAATTGTTTTGAAGGCTAGGTCATTTTCAAACTTTTAGGATTTTTTCGTAGTGGTCCCTTAGAAATTTGTGTGATGACTTTTGATAAAATTTGACTTTTAGACTGTGATCACTGGCGTACCCATTATAAAACCTTTGAATTTTAAATTAACTGTGATTAAACAAGCAAAAAGGCCGTCAACATTTTTGCAAACTTAAAGGGCCCTTGCCCGTTTATCAATCAATTATATATTTAATCAGAAAATTGCAAATCTTGTTTTGTCAATAAATTATTTAATCAGAAAATTGCAAATCTTGGTAATAAAATTTAGATTCAAACTGAATAGGCACTCTCAGTTCCATCAGTGTGTGTTGGTGAGATATCTAAAGAAAGTACAGTCCCCCTGAAACTGCTTGTCAGTTCCCTATGGGACCATGGGACCCAGTTTGAGAACCACTGGGCTGAAACATCAGTCAACAAAATAAAAATAAAGACTATAAATATCTTTATTTTTTATTAACTAAGACTAAAAGTATGACTGGAATTATTCACAAACCGAAAAGCAAAAAAAAACTGAAATAATAGCTCAAAAGGGAATGAAAATAAACACTACAATTATTTGCAAAGATAAAATATCACTGATGCACTGTTACTTTTTATTCCATGCATGTGAGAAAATTAAGCTGTGCCTACAGCATAGGTTATGCCATTGTCCCTGGTCATGTCATGGGTATTTAATCTTCACCACAATATCAACACCAATGATGATGATGATGATGATGATGATGATGATGATGAGGATGAGGATGATGATGAGGATGATGATGAGGATGAGGATGACAATGGCAATGATGTTGATGATAGCAACAACAACAGTAAAAGTAACAGCAGAAATAATACTGGATGCTGTATGAAACTACAAATGTAGATACTTTTGTTTCAGTGTGCAAAGGCCTCGAGAATTGACTATAAAGCTATTTTGGATTGTGTGAATGGTCCACTTGGAAACCGACTTGAACATGAAATGGCTGTCAAGACTGAGAGCCTGAACCCACCCTGCCGTTACGTTCCATGGGTTACACTAAATGGGGTATATACCTGTGATTTTCTCATTTGTTTCCATTGTAAAAATTGGTTACATTATGAATTCAATTTTTATGCATCTCTTACTTCACGTATAGAGCAGTCTTTTTTTATTAATCTACTTAAACATTTGTCACTTTTGAGGTGTACATATACATGACTTGATAACGTTGGCATACAGTTTTAAAATCTTGTCAAATCAAAAGCGCTTTATTTTTGCCAATTTTTGACAAGTCAATGTAGGTCAAAGGTATTTAAAATTATTTATGATGGAAAGAACTTTGCTATCATATGCCAGTGCAGAGTCCTTTAGAAGTTTCAAAGAAACTTAGATTTTGAGGAAGTAGATGATGTAAGAGTCCATAGTTGGTAGTAGTTAGCCAGCAGATGTAACCAGTGAGTTCCTAAAGTAGCGGTCTTCCGCCAGAAGATAGTAGTAGTAGTTGTAAATCCAATGAAGATGGAAAATCCAGCGAGTAGTACAGACCAGAGCAGTAATTTTTCAGAGGCAGCCAGTAGCACGGAGTAGACTGAGTTCAGTGACAGGAGTGGAGGACAGTAGTAGTAGTAGTAGTAGTAGTAGTAATGACCAGTAGTAGTAGTAGCCAACATGGCGGTAGTAGTGTCATCTGAAAGGGACAACAGTTGGACTGAAAACCTTGGATTTGTGTTTTGTTAATGGAAGGGCCCGAATGATTTTGCAAATTTTCAGGAAATTTATAATTTACAAAATTTTGTGTCATTTGAATTGTTTTCAGCTTATTTCTACAGTAAATGTGGACTGACGCTATTGAAATTATTTATTGCTGTCACTAGTGTCCTATCATAGACTAATATGTCTTCATGTCATAGATTAATACTTCATGCCATAGTTTTATTTTGATGTCTGTCCCTGCCTTGTGCAAATAAAGTTGTTTATGATACAGCGAGCTCAATTGAAGGTTAGAATTTTGGTCCAAGAAATAGGCTGAATTTGCCAAGTGTTGTTCTGAAGCAAGGTATCTATAGAGGTAGTTACCTTGTGTTACTGTATATCAAAAGTAGTATGTGTTCAAGTGATTAGTAGACACCGGATGTAGGATGACCAGTTATAATGCCCAATGAATTATTCTGCCAATATTAACTCCATCCCTTACTTGACAGTGGCTCTCACAGAGGATTGATCCCACTTCTTCTTTTCTTCCTCTTCTTCTTGCTCCTCCTTCTCTTCTTATTCTTATAATCCATTATCATCATCGTCTTCTACTTTCTTCAGGTGCCTTGCTCAGTTGTGTCGGCGGCTATGACTTCCGCTTTTCTAGATCTCTAGTGATCCTATACTGTAGTGTATCTTGATGTTGATGTCTTTTTCCAATCCTCCTCTTAGTTTGTCTTCTTTGAATTGAATTGATTTCTGTTTACCTCGTGATCTATCCCCTTCCACCAAGCCTGTCACTGCTCCAGCCCTCCTTTCTCATGACATGCCCGAAGAATTCTACCTGTCTTTCCTTTGTGATTGCCATTAATCTTGGCTCTGTTTCCATCTGATCCCACTAAACCACTCTAACCCATTATTATAATCAATATTATATTATTATTAACAGACTGTTTAATTTTTTTATTCAGGTGTTCACAGATGATATCTGGAAAAAAGCTGCAACTGATCTTCTGGGATTGATCTGTGACACTTACACAGTAAGTGATACATGGATGTTGGATGTAGTCCTCGAGACCATGGCCTCGGTCTTGAGAGCGCTCAAGGCCAGTTCTTTGTGGCCTTGGCCTTGTATTGGTCTCAACAGCTAAGGTCTTGGTCTTGGCAATGGTGGCCTTGGTCTTGGTCTTGATGAATTGGTCTCTGAAATTGTCCACGACCACTATATATTATAAATATAGCTTATCGGATTGTACAAATTTCATTTAGGGTTTCACGCAGCTTGTTGTTGTCAGTCAGCAGCCAGCCATGAACAACGGTTCCAGCAACCCGTCACCCCTTGAAGCCCATATTCAAACACACAACTCTCAAGGCCATCTTTGCCAATGATCAGTTCAAGCCACTGCATCCATTATATTTGCTCTATTTACTGAGTTCTGGCTACATCCGCCCCAGTGTAACGTATTTTCAGCCATGGAGGCATCTTCACGCGTCCCCACAGGGCACGCTTGAGCAGTGGCGGCTCCAGGATTTGGCAAGTGGGGGCCGTTGGGGTGGCAACTTTTAATCATGAAGGCCAACCATTTGTTGTTTAATGTACCGGGTATGTAGCATTAAGTATAGGGTCCCAACAGGGGGGCACTGGGGGAGCAGGTACTCAATAGGGGGCACGCCCCTGGTTTCCCCGGTGGAGCCGCCACTGTGCTTGAGTGACTGTTCTTTGTGATTTGGTGTTTGCAAAGTGCAATGCTCACATTAGTCGTTATAAATTGCAGGTTTGGAATGATTGTGTAGACCAATTATTGTCAAATGAACATACTGTGTCTATGATGACATGTGAACCATCTATGATAACATTTCAGTAAAGTTTATACCATATTCAGCAGCTTATTGTTTAGTTAGACAAAACATGTGTACAGTAATTATTGAGTGGGTAAATTTTTTTGCTTGATGCCATTAGATGGTCTTGGTCTTGGATGATGGCCGGTCTTGGTCTTGATGGTAGTGGCCTGGGTGACTGGGTCTTGGTCTCGGTCTTGCCAACTATGGTCTTGGTCTTGATGGTAGAGGTCTTGTTGTTGTCTTGGTCTTGCAACTGCTGGTCTTGACTACATCCCTGAAGTGATGTTATTTCACTACAGTAGTAAAGATTCACATCAACTGAAATTCAACCCTCTTAATGCTGATGGGCTGTATAGCCTGACCCTGATTGAGAGCAGCAGTCCCTTTCACCTAGCTCAATTATTATTGCTTTTGTGCAAAATTCCTTTCTACATTTGGAGATAATTTGCCAGACTGATTTGGCTTTGCAGACACCTGTTCGTGTCACTCTGTAGACTCAAATGCAATGACAGCAACTTCGGCCATTTGCCAGCCTCGTTCCCTTACCACCTTTCCATTTTCCGAGTTCCACCCATTGTGCTAATTCACAGCCAAGTTCATTGGATGAGCGACTGGGCCAGAAACAGCTGACAAGCAAAGATGTAAACTTGGATGAAAAAGTGGGGGCCAACCCTTGTAATGATATAATCTATCTCTTCTCTCCACTTTCCTTAGCTTAGTTTATAAAAAAGTGGAAGGGGCTCAAGCCGAGCGGCTTAATTGATGCTTATGCTTATGCTGACAAGCTTTCAGCATGACAACGTTTTGCGCCCTGGATTTCATGATCGACAGTCTACCCTGATGACCACTGGACTGTACAGTATTAAGATTTTTAGGATGATTCAGAACATATAAAATTCTTGTCCTGCAGGCTATTCAGAAGTGCTGATTTTGCTATTCAATGTTAGCTGAGAGATGTCCCAACAGTGAAGCATTGATTTTGGGGGCCGTTGTTGAAGTTTAATCACGGGGGCAATGTTGTTAGGTATGCTCTTGCTGCATGTCCCAGCCACAGCCCACAGGTTATAATTGGGATGCATTAAACAAAAGCTTTTCGAAGGGAGCTTAAGACAGTAAAAATGTTGTTTCAATTTTAAATGTTTTCTGTGATGCAGGGAATAAAACCAGAAGCATGTAAGAAAGAAGCAGCTGACTAACGCATCCTCCAACAACTTCACTCCTGAAAATGTCAAGCGACCTTAAAAACATGTCTTAAGAAGTGAACGATTAATGTGTGCTTCTGATTCTCAGTAGTTGTTTAATTAATTTACATTATCCTTGGTACTGTATGGTGATGTACTGTATTAAGCCCTGACAGACATTGTAGTGATTTATTGCTCTTAATGTGAAAAATTAATGCATAATTAAGTACCGGTACTTGATCCAGAATTCCAGATAGATGTTGACAATGGTGACATATATCAACCATGTAGAGTACTACTGATTGCTTGCATAAGATGTCATCAAAGAGAATCGTACAAGAATCATTCAATGCTTGAATAGTATGTATCTGAATAACCTTCACAACTAGGCTTTAATTACAATGAAGAAATTACTTTAAACAAGTACACAAAGAAATCAGTACTTGTAAGCAGATGCATAATTACAAGCAGTTACGCTATGCTCATAGTAATTACACCAAAACTCTATAGTCATATTTGTATTTAAGTGACAGACATGTGTTGGGCAATTTTCACATAATTTAGAGCAATTAACAGTTTCTATACTGGTACTTCTTCTTAATAAATACATATCAATTCCAAATAGCTGTTATATCATTTCTTGTAATCAGGCTCAAGGATTTTATGTTAACCCTTTAGCACCTCATAAAAATTCTATAATAATGACAATAGTTATAATAAATCATTAACACATGGCTGATAAAAGTTTAACTGAATCCACTAAACACCAGAATGGAAAGCTGTGACCATAACATTATTATGTGAATCAGTGCAAATTTGCCTGCTTTGTCTTACTTGGTAGCAACACTTATAATATTGCCAGGAGACATTTCAGTACAAATTTAATCAACCAGACCAGGTAAAATTTGTAATGTCCAATCCATACAACTGATTTCATATTTCAAGCACTGCTGCTATTATGCATATACGTGAAGAACTAAATGTTTCAATTTGTGTAGATGGAAGATGAATTGATTTACAGATTATAGTTATGAAGTATCTTAACTGATGAATTAAATTTCTACCGATAAACATCACTATCCACTGAACATCAACCATAATCAGAAGAAAGCAAGAAGAAATTCCTTAAATAAATCTGGTTAGCATAACTTAGCATATAATTCAGAATTATAGTACCTAACTATTAATTTTGAAAATACGGTTCAAACATCAGATTTCTTGCTGCATATCAATTTTCCTACCAGTAGCAGAAGCAGTGTCTTATCCAGGCAACAGGCCTGGGGGGGAAATCGACTTGGTTGGAGGGGAAAAGACACAGTTCAATGCAAAATTTGTGTAAGTGCTGGGTTTGGGGGGGGAATTTTGAGGTTTAGGGGAGGGAATCTCCCCTCCTAACAGGCCTGTATAAAACACTGAGCAGAAGACAATTTACAAGCCAAAGATAAGTTGCAGTGACAGGCAACAAGTCAATAATTTTAATAATTTTCACAAGCACAATATCAGCTGGAATATAATATTTAACTTAATACATATATACACAAAATGTGTGAGTTTGCGTACTGCTAAAACACAATGGTGATAGCATTATAAAAAGCATGACCCATAGCTGCATTGTCATAATGATGCTCTAGTCTGTGTACAATTATTTGCAAATTCCAAGCAGGCTAGCAGACAGTTTCAAATTTCCCTAGAACCCAGAAACATGCTTCATGAAATAAAACGCTATCTTAGGTTTTAGGTACCAAAGAACTGTAGCTGAAGTGTGCGATGAAATACGCTTTGAATTAACCAATTATACTATACGACGCTGAAAATTAAGAAAACGTGGCTTAAATACAAGGGAAATGTTCAGAAATATTGCAGCTTTTAACTAGTCGGCACATCGCAATGAAAACTGCAGAAAGATTACTTTAATGACTCTCATGCGATGAGAATGAAAACCAAAAGATCAATGAATTGAAACCGCAGACGATGAATAAAAATAACAGATTTTAATTTCCAAAGTAACAAATCTTTCTCGATTTGTTCACCGATATAACGCCTTGTCGTCGAAACGTTTATGTCCGTGCGTAATTTCTTGCGAAGTGTACGAGGTGCGGACTTAATTGTCACGTGCACTGGAATCTAGCAGCAACTGCCTCCTTGGTTTGCTCCACTACCGCCAGATGACGCCTGTGTTCTCGACTGCTGCTGGCTTGGACCCAGTTTTATTCCGTTGGCCTTAAAGTAAACGACAAACTCTGCACATTTACTTGAAAAGAGTTTTTTTAAACTCAGTATGTGACACTGCAAGTTCTCTGCCAAGTTTTAGATCAGTGGTTCTTAACCGGGGGTACTCGAACCCCTTGGGGGTACTTGAAGGACGTTGTGGGAGTACTGAATAATTTGCAAATAAAGTCTGTTTAAGGACTTACTACAAGTTACCCTGTATAGTATACAAATGCTGTAGAAATTTTTGTACTAAATTAGAAATTTTAAAGAAAAAGCCAACTTTCTGACAATTTGTAACAGACGTTTGTTGCAGTTTATAATTATTTTCAGTTGATAATTATTTTCAATATATTGCAAACTTTTGTCCTGGGATAAGGTATGCTGGTAGGGGGGTACTTCATTCTCTTATACTTGTTTCAGGGGTATGTAATCGTAAAAAGGTTAAGAACCACTGTTTTAGATCCAGACTCCAGTTGTCTGACCTGACATCCTGAATCTGAAAGACTACCAGCTGATGCTTCTTTACAATATGAAGTGATGCTATAGAAGTTGATGATTGGATGAATTTCTAAATCAAAGCAGGTATTCAGCATTCAGCATTCCTCACAACATAGAAACAAGCTTTCTTCATTATACGTCAAAAGTGCTAAAATCATTAAAAACCTAAGTTATGATTTTTTTAATAAATACAAGTTAACTTTGATAACTATAACTATGATACTATTATTACCTCATTGCTGACATCAAAAACCCCCTCCTGTATCTTCTGGTAGATCTGTTTAGCAGTGTTTATGAATGCCTAAATGCAACAGTAAAACTTCAATCACATATAACGTTTCAGAGCAGAGAGCTGCAAAGTGTAAACGAAAAACAACCAAGATGTGCATTTCTCTAAATCAATAAAACTCAGAGATTGAAATGACTGTGAAAAGGCAACATCCTGTATCATTACGCTATATCACAAGCCTGTGCAGCAACAAGGAAAACTTGGGCACCAAAAAGTAAATGTGTACAATATTTTCTTGCATATAGCATGCGTGTTATACACAAGAAAATATTGTACACATATACTGTGTGAGTGTGTAGCAAAACTTGACCACTCTACAATGATTGAGGCAAATCTAACAATAATAACTGAACAGCAAATATAGTATCTGCACAGTGCCTCTTCTATCTCTACTCAGAGGTGCTACCGGCCTTGGTGTCGAACGATAAAAGAAAGCCTTTAGCTTCACATTGAACTGAGTGAGGAAGTAAATGACAAGTGAGGTTCTAATTTCAGGAGTGTTTCTTACCTCTTCTACATGGAGCTAGGTAAAACAAGACCATGCTCTTGTGCAAAAGCTATCAGTAAAATCAAAGTATGATTGCCAATTTAAAAAATAACAATAAATTCAACCATGAACAAATAACAAAATAAGTTCAGTCTCTCAAAACAAGGCTTTACTAATAATTCAAAATAATGAGGTATTTAACAAAGCAGCAAATGCAGAACGAGTTAAATGACAAGTCTGGTTCTAATTTCAGGAGAGCGTTTCTTACCTCTTCTACATTGGCTGCAGTTTTTGCAGAGGTTTCCATGAAGACAAGACCATGCTCTTGCGCAAAAGCCTCGCCCTCCTCCCTCTTCACCTCACGTCGCGCTTCTAAGTCGCTAAAAGTAGAATCGAAGGCCAGCAATAAACTGCCAGCATCAGCATCCTCAAATCATAATAACAATAAATTCAACCATGAACAAATAACAAAATAAGCAGTTTTGTATTCACAAATCATCAAAACAAGAGTCTTTACTAATAATTCAAAATAATGATCCTGTATTATAAAAAAATATAAAAAAAAATATATATATATATATATATATATATATATATATACATACATAGACATATATACATTACATCTATATCAATAGACATAATCTATATCCATCCATATAATATCTCTATCAATAGATATAATGACCCCAATTTCAAGCATTTTGTAAACTTCAAAGTTATTGTTATCAAGATATAACAAGATCTGATTACTTCAATGATTAGCTAGAAAATTTTCTTCAGCGGCTATCAGAAGAGCTCATTTAAATGCGATATCGTCGAATCAGTACAGACTTTGCAAGACACCGAAACATTAACATGTCTCGTGTGGGCTTCCCATCATAGGGGCAAGCCATCAACCGATCTCGCCACAAATTCAATTGCTTCAATCATTTCAAAAGTCAACAAGTCAAAACACTTCATCAAAACCCACAGTAAATACAAACTGATTTTCAAATGTATTCCTACCTTTTGTTGCCAATCAACATGATTACCATGTTCGAGCTGGAATGTTGGCGTGCATCTTCTAGCCAAGTGGTCAGATGGTTAAAAGTATCTCGTCTAAAACATTTTTTTTTCAAATATGATGCTAATCATCACAAAAAATAATAGAAACATCCATAACAGAGGGGCACAACCTTTTCTGGACAAAGGGCCACCATTTTTGGTTCCAAGAATTTCTGGGCCACATACACTTTTATACATGCGGAAGAGGTACACTGACTAGCCGTTAATAGTAGTGATATGATTATAATTATGGATAACACTAGCTACAATACATTTACATTGTATAATAATTCTAGAGATGAAAGGAAACCGCTCCAGATGTTTGCTCTGGCCGGATATTTGGCAATATGATTCGCCAAACACTTATGCCACGAAACTACCAAATCTGAAAGTTATTGTCATATTTCATGATGTAATGAAGAACAACTTAACTGAAGCCAACTAACGCAGCAGGCAAAATTTAAATTTCACCAGACCTACATCACACAAGGGGCGGGAAGTTAGAAGAGTGATAACAATGCTGGACGATGAAGCAGAAGGTCGCGGGTTCAATTCCTGCAGGAGCCCTAAGGTCGACTCGGCCTTACTCGCTATAGGGCAGTGGTAAATTGAAGAGCAGCATTAAGTTGTGAGGTAAAACGTGGGTCTGGTGAAAGTAATGGCAACCTACCCCAGATTAATGGAATATACCACCTACGTCGCAGATTGCCTAGACCGGAGATAAGCGCCGGAACCCAACGCTCGGACTCAAGTACGTGACCTATCTTTACCTTACATCACACAAAGAATAAGCTGAGGCTGCATATGCTAACTGAGTAGTGAGTATTAAGTGAGTACTGATAACTGGTAACTTTAGTATGCAGTAAGTTAGGGTCATTCTAATCCTGTTCGGCAATATTTGCTTCGTATCTGGTAAATGTTTACCTAAAATATCTGACATCCGGCAGAAAATACCCAACTGGTCATTCCCTAGATAACTCACAGATCAAACAATCAGATAACGGTCAAATCAAAAAGTATAGAAAATATTGATTTCAAACAGTGAAAGATATTCACTTTATGCGATAGTAGTAAGTAATCGAAGTCTACTTTTGGTGGATAAATCGATTTGTAGCTCAGAAACATTGATTTTGACCACAGTCCAGCGAAAACTATAATTCTATAAGCCATTAACCCCTTAACTGGGGACCCCGGATATATCCGTTCATTTTACATTGAGTTACAGTTAAATACCCAGTTAAGGGGTTAACAGAATGGTTTGGACAATCTATCAAAACACAATACCTGGTGATATCATAGACAAGCAGGGCTCCCGCTGCTCCCCGATAATATGACCTCGTTATCGATCGGAATGATTCTTGGCCAGCCTTCGATAACAGGAAATTAGCATAATCATGCAAATTAGTTATGATCCATTTGATAATGCAAAATGGTATATCTAAATATTAAATCTTAAATAAAAGACTTATACATCATCACTATCATTACACAAGTTCACTTAACCTGGCCGGTCTATTGAGCAATCGAAATTTGTGATTCAGTCGGTTGACTTTCCGGAATGTTCTCTCTCTCAATCTTCTATTTACAAGTCTATCTTTAGTATTCTCGTTGTGGAAAATGTGCCTCAGTTCAAGTCTGCCCTTATATGCACGACAATTATTTCGTTAACCAATACCTGAAATGCGCTGGATTTTACTAGAAATTTCAACCCGCTAGAATGCTGACAAGATGCAATCGTGTGGGACTCCACATAATATTTTCATTCACATTTTGCACACACTCCATGTAGTCCCTTTGGATAGAATGCCCTTGCTTGGCTGATCCCCCCACCTTTGGACTATAGCTATTTAAAATTTTGGCCTACTTGGCGTTGTGCGATCGGTTCCCGTCCGAACACTGAAGTTAAGCAACATTGAGCTCGGCTAGTACTTAGATGGGTGACCATCCTGGGATCTAGTCATGGTTCTGGCAGCCAACCAAGCAGCTCATCGCCTAGGCGTCGATAAATTGGTAGTAGCGTTAAGTTGCGAAGGTAAAACACAGGCCTTGAGAAAGCAATGGCAAACTATTCCACATTACCGGTAATGGCATAAGCCAGCAGCGTCGCTGCTTGCCAAGTCAGATATCAGCACCAGACCCTATGCTCAATCAAGCAATGGAACTACCTTTACCTTTAATTCAAATTAAGATTAAATGCCTACAAATAAGCAGCTACTTTTGGTACAGCCTTTGAAACCACTATGCAAATGTCAGATTTACATTTTTCCTTCGTAGGAATGTGTGTCTAACAGGTTAAAATAGGGTATGTCAGCTACTTTTCTGAAACTACTAATTTCCACACAAAAATTCCCTACACAAAAAATCATCATTTAGAAATTCATAAAAGCTGCTACACTATATACCCACAGTGTCCCAAATCTGTAACTTTATCTGCTTCCCTTCTATGTTGATCATGCGTGCTCCAAATTCAACACCTATCAAAGAAAATAATGGCCTTAAAATTCAATTATATTCCAATAATTCTCAACTTAAGATTTGTTTCTGAAGAAAAAAAAACTAACTTGACAGTCACTGAAACAGCAAAACTCATAAAAATGTTTATCTTAACTCAAGTATCAGATGCAGAGTTGCCAAAGACTTCAATAACAGTCATCAAATAACTCATATAATGTGAGGCTGTGTCTTTCAGAAACAATATGCATATTTTCCTAGCAACAATTTTTAACACTAAAATTCAAAGCTTCATCAGAACTTCTTTTACCATCTAAGTTACAAAATTTATAATACCTGAGCAAAAAATGTATATACCTTTCAAAAGTGAGGTAAGTGCAAAAGATATATGTTTAGTAGTCATTATCTTAAATTTTAAGCTTGCTGCACTGTGTCTGTCTTACCAATAGTCAGGTCATGAACTGGCTGGAAACGTTTATCTGTAAACTGCAGAAGCAAACAAGACTTTCCCACAGCTGGATACAAAATAAAATTCACTGGTGTTGAAACGTAAGCTGATCTTAGACAGGGCAAAATTTAAAATAATTCTGCCTTTTTATTAATTATTCATTATGCCTTATGGCTGCTTCTTGAGTAACGGTATCTCAATGACAAAGGCCGGTCTAAATACTGGCTATAATGTAAATGATTACAAATTATTCCTAAAAATGCAAATGAATTATCAAACATAAATTACAGCCAAATTAAGAATTACAAGTTACAACAAATTACACCATCTACTCGCACTGTAATTAATTTAAATTCCATTGGCCCTTAAAATTACTGCTCCATGGATTGTATAAATGCCTTCCCTGTTGCTGGACCCAGGCTCTGAAATTCTCCCCTGCACAAGCTTTCCAAGTGAGCTATCTACTGGCCTTCTGGTCTCATCTTAAAACCCATATATATATTTTTGATGCATACCCTACTATTCCCAAAAAATCACTCTACACATACAAGGAAGGCAAAAAAGGAAGAGGCAGGTCCAGAAAAATGGACAGACAACATAAAAGAAGATTTCAGAGAAAGACAACTGACAATTGTAGAAGGAAGAAAACTAACATTTGACAAAAAAGCCTGGAAATGTTTTCTGACTAGCTATTGCCACTAATGAGTTGGCAGAGAGCAATGATGATGATACCCTACTATGATGGAACTAACCATTTATGGACTGATCCATGGATTCTCAACCACCAAAATGAATTCAGTCTATGACTATGACTCTTATGCAACCATCAATTGATGCCAAATGAAATATCATTTCAACAAACTGATCATCTTCAAGCCTGCATTTAAAACTCATCTCTTTTAGTTGACTTTTCATAATATTCTGTCTCGTTTCCAACTCTGATTCATCTCTAGCACTGTTCTAATCTTTTGCAGATGTGGACAGGTTTGGAGTATCATCGACAGATACCTTGGACTACAATAAAAGGCGCTATAAAAATGCATCACCATCATTATAATCTATAATTTCATTATTGTTATTCTGCTTTCCACTCTGACTATCCCTTGAATTGACACGGTCTTTCACGGATGGATTCAGTGTACCATTGATTGATGCATTACGACAGTGGTGCACAAACTTTTTGGCCAAAGAGCCACAAATAATTTTTCAAAGAGGCAGTGGAAGCGATGAAATTAAAGCCAATAATGTTTTTAATAACGAAAGTATATTACCAATAATTATTTTAGTGTGAAGGGTGATGCTGCATGACGTTCTGTTATTTTTCAAAAATTCGGGCAACACATCATCGCCGATTATCGGCGTAGGTCTAATTCGGGAAAAATTAATCATAATCTAGTATTTATTTTGTCTACTTTTCTATCGGACTCGGCGGGCCACATGACGACTCTTCGCATTCCACATTTAGCCCGCGGGCCGGAGTTTGTACACCACTGCATTATGATTATTATAAACGGTGCTATAAAAGCGCATACTCATTTTTAGTACGGCGCTAAAGAAGTTTTATTAACGATTGATCAAGCCAGCCGTTTCATCACCAATTGACATAACTAGGCAAATAAATCGAATAAATTACTGTAAAAATAAACGTTAAATCGCTGAATCATACCCGTATCGCCGATTATGATGTACTTAAATAGGTAGGAATAGGCCATTGCAATGCGCTTCAATATTAATAATTATTATCCGCTGTTTGTTATGACGGACGACGATACATTCACTTCCGGCCTCAGCTTATTCATTATTATAATATGGTGGCAGAATTTATAGCGCCTATTTTTGTAATAACCATCTCTGTTAGATATACTACCACTACTACTTTTACTACTACTACCACTACTACTACTACTACTACTACTACTACTACTACTACTACTACTACTACTACTACTACTACTACTACTACTACTACTGCTACTACTACTGCTACTGCTGCTACTACTGCTACTACTGCTACTACTACTACTACTACTACTACTACTACTACTACTACTACTACAGTACTACTACTACTAGGGTCGTCCATAAATGACGTCACGCGATTTTGGCAGTTTTTACCCCCTCCCTCCCTCGTCACAAGTCGTCACAAAAAGTCGCCCTAAAATGACGTCACAACGCGTTAACCCACCCCCATCCTTTGATGTCAAAAATAATGTTAAAATTCACTAATTATTTCTTGAATAAAGCGGATGTTGCAATGAATTCGTTTGAAAATACTCATTATAATTGGGGTCGTCCATAAATTACGTAACGCGGTTAGGGGAGGTCCGGCTATTTGTTACGAAGTGTGACGACGGGGGATTCCGTAAATGTGACGAAACGCAAAAATTGTAAGTGATGACCTTTGACCTTTTTTGCTTGTCAGGGTTTTTCGAGAGGAAAAAATACAAGAATTACCTTTTTGCTTGTCAAGACTTTTCGGTAAAAATGCAGTAAAATTAGGGAAACAATTACCTTTTCCTCAGCCCTTTTCGGCAAATTTTAGTGATTTTTCCCTTCCATTTTCATCCCTCCCACCAACTTTCTATGAATTCATTCATCCCCCTCCACCAAGAAATCCTGGAACCGCCACTGCTATTTGGGGTCAACCCCCTCCCCCACTTGGCTATAGAATGTAACGGTTTAAGAGGTGTGGCCCTTTTAGGCCCCTATGCTTGTCAGGAAAAAAATAGAGGAGATAACCTTTTTTGCTTGTCAAAATTTTTCGAAAGTTGGTCACGGTCAAAACCAAAAACCAGAAAACCAACCCCCTCCCCTAACGGAAATCCTGGCCACGCCGCTGCCTGAGAAAGTCATACTTTAGGTTTTATGCTTTTATTTTTGAGTCGAAAAATGAAAAGTCCAGCCTTTAATGTTTTTCAACTTTTTAAAAACTCTCTGCAAACAGCAGAACACATACGCGACAATGATAATTATAGTGATGGGCTTAGGGGCTGTCCATTAATTACGTTAACAAATTAAGGGTTTGAAAAAGTTTGACATTTGTTGACAGGAGAGGGGGGTCAAGAGAAGTTGACGTCAATAATTTCATTTTTGACAAATGATAAAAAATAGGAAATTTTCTGGAATAGGGTACTATTTATTACAACGGAAAAAACCCGACAAGCAAAAAGGTCATCACCACCACATTATGACACTTGATGAACAAAAGAAAGGGGAAAAGGTCTCATCGCTGCAAAATAATAACCTTTTAAACTTTTTAGGGAACCCGTCACTGATCTTAGTGAGAAGGGGGGTCAAAAGTTTTTGACATAATTATAGGGGGGTCACTGAAAGTTGACAGTTGTTGACAACGGAGGAGGGGTTAAAAAATTGCCCAAAACTTGTTGACATGATTAATGGACATGCAGCCCTTATGGGCGCTGACATGCCAGACATTAAAACCTAAACCTTTTTTGGTTTATAATATAATGCTGATATATTTACTCTGTTAATCTATCATGGTTATTGGTTAAGTTCTTTTTTGTTGTTGTTGAGATATAAACGAATTATTCCTCTAAAAATCTGAAAATAACTTAAAACCTAAAGAACCAAAACCCTATTTTTTGTTTTTAAAACCTAGAGTTTCTCTATATTTTTTGACGTCTGCTGTTCAAACCATGGGCGTCCACAGAAATTTTTCTATGGGGGTGCAAGACAGGGTCTTGTGAGAAATGAAATGAAAACAATTTCCAGAGGGGGTGCAAAACAAGGTCTTGTGACAAAAGAAACAAGTCATTTTTCTTTGTTGCATGACTTCACAATTTTTCCAGAGGGGTGCAATTGCACCCCCTTGCACCCCCCTCCGGACGCCCATGGGTTGGTCAGTTTCCCGGGTTCCACCTGGACTCCGTTGTTACGTCACAGCATAGTCTTTAGCAGGTGCACGCGAGCCATTGGCGATATGTACGTCGCTCACTGATTTCTGTCTGTTTCTTCCGTACGCGTGGCTAAAATAAGATGAACTAAGGATTTTCCGGAGCCATCGGCGCATAAAGTACGTCGGGTGGGTACAGCAGGCGGCTAGGAGGGGGTGGGGTTCGAGAATGAACCACCGGGTACAGTGGAGGCAGTGTTTTATTCAGAATCCATGCAGGCCTTTATGGTGGAATTGACTAATTGGCTGGAAGAGGAAGAGACACAGTTCATTGCAAAAATATTTTTAAGTGTTGGGATTTTGGGGGAATTTTGAGGGTTTAGGGGATCTCCCCTAACAGGGCTGGATAAAACCCTGGGCGGAGGGAGCAGCAGCAGCAGAGCGTCGAAGGGAGAGAGATAAAGAGACAGAGACAGATACAGAGAGAGACAGAGAGAGACAGAGACAGAGACAGAGACAGAGAGAGAGACAGAGACAGAGACAGAGACAGAGAGAGAGAGAGAGAGAGAGAGAGAGAGAGAGAGAGAGAGAGAGAGAGAGAGAGAGAGAGACAGAGACAGAGAGAGAGACAGAGAGACAGAGAGACAGAGAGACAGAGAGACAGAGAGATAGAGAGACAGAGAGACAGAGAGACAGAGAGACAGAGAGACAGACACAGACAGACAGACAGACAGAGACAGACAGAGACAGACAGAGACAGACAGAGACAGAGACAGAGACAGAGAGAGAGAGAGGAGGGCTTAGATCAGAGCTGCCCCCACCCCCCGTGTAGTCGAATCGGCGGCGACAGCTTATGTCGTCGCGTTGATATTCAGAGCGACCGCCGTCACGAAGCATGACGGCGAATGTCAATGGGTCTCTGCGAACTCTAAATCATCGTCACTGATCCGCCGTCGACGACGACGCCGCCGCCGCCACCGATTCTACGCCCCGCCGACCGACGACACGTGACCCGCATAACCGCCGCCGCCGCCGTCGCCGATAGCCGGCTATCGGCATTCTTATCGGCGAACGTCGGTCCCTCGACGGGACGATCGATTTGACCGCGCGTCGTCCGAACAACAAGCCGCCGCCGCCGCCGCCGCCGCCGCCGCCGCCGCCGCCGCCGCCGCCGCCGCCGCCGCCGCCGCCGCCGCCGCCGGCCCAGAGCCCCGGAGGCGCCGTACGTAGCAGAGACGGCCGCGCGTTCCCGTCCGAGCGGTTATCCTCCGAATGTCTCCGTCGTTCGTGTTCTGCCATTACTTTAAAGTGTCCTCCAGTCCAAGCGCTGGGGATGGTGGTGGTAGGGGGAGGGGAAGGAGGGATGGGGGAAATGGAGGGGCAGATGTAGTGGGACGAAGCCTACGTTGCGGGAAAGAACGATTCATCCGTTATTGACGAATGGTTCGTCTTTTGATGAATTTATTCGCAAAATTCCCGGCTGCAATGCTTTGGTCTATTATGTCTTCCTCTGTTATTTTCAGTGACGTAGCCAAGGGCGGGGGGTTTGAACTGGGGGAGACCAGGCATTCAATAGGGGCACGGGTCCCCCATGTGCAGTGGCCGCCACTGAATATGAGACCTGCCCCCGCCCCAGACCTGATATTAAAAGGGGTTGGCCCCCATGATTAGAAGCCCCACTTGCCAAATCCTAGAGCCGCCACTCCACCGCCGCTGAATATGAGACATAGACCGTGATCTGATATTAGGGCCCCAGTGCCCCCCCCTATTGAGTGCCTGGACCCCAGTGCCCCCCAGTTGGGACCCTATACTTAATGCTACATACATTAAACAACAAATGGTTGGCCCCATGATTAGAAGTTGCCACCCCAACGGCCCCCCACTTGCCAAATCCTAGAGCCGCCACTGTGTATGGGTGGATGGGCGTTTGAAACTGTTTGGGATTAGATAAATATTCGCTGCTTTTTGTGAATGGAATTCGTTCATTACGAGCAATAATAATTTTGACAGTTCATTTGAAATAAAATCTACATGATTAAAATTATTATTATTATTATTATTATTATTATTATTATTATTATTATTATTATTATTATTATTAAAATCTACATTATAAGCAGCGATCATTCGACGTCTGAGAGTCCACAAGTTTTATTACGTTACGGGCGCGATAGAAGTCGATCAAAAATGCGCTCAATCGAGTCACTCAATCGACCAACAATCAATAAATATGGTTATTGTTTTTCTCGTGCCCCTAACACCCGTGGCTTCAAACACAGACTGTGACATTTGTACACCCCCTAACACCCCCAACACCACCCAATTTGAGGTCAACGCCCCCAAAAAAAAAAAAATTTTTTTGCTATTTTAACATATGTGGTATGTACCCTAAATAGCCTCGAACAATCCCCTCCCCCACAATTCGAGAAGCAACACCCCCAACTTTATTTCTCTTTTCTCTTGATGCCCTTTTTCTGCTTGTCAGACTTTTTTTGAGATTTGACAGAGACCCCAAATTTTACCGACCCCCCAATTCACAATCCTAGAAATAACCCTGAACACAGTCTAGCAGTCAAAACTATAACGGATCTGTAGGCCTGTAATATTACAGTATGACAGTTTTTGTTGCAGACTTGCAGTGTTCTGCATAAATCTACAATACATTCATCGTTTAAGAGACTGTGTAAAATTACTTGTACGAGATCAGCCTGTTGACCTACTGTAATATCATGGACGTAATCACAATCTGTACTGTATCGTTACTTGAAATGTATCAGAACTGGACCAGGGGCGTAGCGACGGGGGTATACTGGTATATATACCCCCTCCCAAATCAGTCTACCTTAAAGTTTTTTGTGTGATTTACATGTGGTTATATGTAGTTTATATGGTTTATGTGGTTTATAGTTAAGATTTATATCCCACCGAAAATACAGCTGTATTTATACCCTCCCAAATCAAATTCCTGGCTACGCCCCTGAACTGGACCACAGAATAATAATTGATCCATTACATCAATTTGAACAGGAATGTAGCAACTTTTCAACACAGGATAAATCCTACTAAACCACAAAAATCCAGTTATTGCTATTACTATTATTATTACATTACTAATACTATTACTGTTACTTCTGATGTTATTGTTAATGTTAATGTTACTGTTAGGCCTACAGTGTAACAGTGTTACTGTTACAGTGCTACTTTTAGCCCTACTGTTACTGTTACTATTACTATTTTTACTCCTCGTCTATTAGACTATTACTTTATTACTATTACTATTCCTATTGCTATTACCTTTACTACTACTATTATGCCTACTATTAGACCTACTATTACTATTACTTCTACTATTACTATTAGGCCTACAATTACTAGTAGACCTATTATTACCAGGCTACTACCATTACTATTACTATTTTTACTTTGATCGATGGGCCCCTTATGTCAACAATCAGGAATATTTCTAGGAATGTGAATTTGAGGGTGTCGACCTCAAATGGGGGAGGGGGTGTCCGGAGCTAATTAGTATGCATTTTGTATGCATACCATTGTCACATTACCAAATGTTGGTCTCAAATTGGGGGTGGGGGTGGGGGAGGGGCTTAGGGGTGTAAAAATATCCCTGTCAACAATATATAGGACCCAATCTTATATCTAGTTACGCCATCGTTTAATAGAATCACGATATGAGGATTAATTAACGAGTGCCGAGGTCTATTTTAGGCCTACAGCAGTGGCGGCTCTAGGATTTGGCAAGTGGGGGGAGGGGCCGTTGTTGTGGCAACTTCTAATCATGGGGGGCAAACCATTTGTTGTTTAATGTATGTAGCATTAAGTATAGGGTCCCAACTGGGAGGCCACTGGGGGGCCAAGCACTCAATAGGGGGGCATGGACCCCCACCTGCCCTCCCCCTCGGTGGAGCCGCCACTGGCCTACAGCGCTGTATACTTTAGGTCTAATCCTGCCCCGAAGACGTTTAAAACCGACGGACGAACAGAATATTTTGCCGTGCGTTTCGAAGTTATTCTTGCGGATTTATTCTTCTCTCTCTACGTCGACGAATCCTGTTCCTGTTTGATGTTCGAATCTTTGCGTTCGTCGCCGACAATCGTCTCGATCTCGTTCGTCATGAAGGCCCAGGGGACGGTCGACCCCACCAGGGGACATCGCTTCCCGCTCGGGCAGTACACCTCGGCCCCGGCCGGTCCCTGCCGGCGGATGCTGTCGCGGGAACAGGGGAAGCAGAAGCGATGTTCCGCCACCGACGGACACTGGACGAAGTGCGTGTCCTCGAGGCGCTCCAGGCAGAGCGTACAGCGCAGTGCGGCGTCCGGTCCCTGGACGGGTTCGAAGAGCGCAGGACCGGTCTGCGATGTCGTCGTCGTCGCCGGCAAGGCCGGGGATGTGGCGTGGGGAAGCGGAGGACTGGCGCCGCGGTCTTTGACCTCTGACCTTTGAACTTTGGCCTCTGACCTTTGAACTTCGTCGTTGTCGTCGTCGTCGTCGTGGTTCGAGGAAGGGGACGGGCGATCGAAGTCGATTCTTCCGGGAAGCGAACGAGGCGGCGATAGCGGGGAGCCGGGCGGTCGTAGATCGGAGGAGAAGAGCGGGCCGAAGTGTCCTCCTCCTTCTCCTCCTCCGCCTCCTCCTCCTCCTCCTCCAAGGGGGAGGAGGGCCGAGGAAGAGCGGGACGGGGTCGTCATCGCGCCCTTGACGGTCGCCGCCGCCTCCGTCTGCGTCTGGGTGATCCAGAGCTGAGGGCGCTTGTTGGTGGGCGGATCGTGCATCGAAGACGCTGTCACGTCCAGTCCCAGTCTCTTGCACATCGATGCCATCAGGTCTCTGCCGCCGCCGCCGTCCAAGTCCGACGCGTGCTTCCTCTTGCCCCGCTGCTGCTGCTGCTGCTGCTGCTGCTGCCGTAGGATCCCGAAGAGGTGGAACGAAGGGACGACGTGCCCGAGACGCAGTCCCCCGAGGAACGGGTCCGCGAGAACGGCGCCCGGCGGCAACAGCTCGGCGTTCAGCGGTTCCTCGAAACGGCGGACCGCTTCCGGTAGCAGGTCGGACAGGTCCTTCCAGTCGTCCTGATCGGACCTGAACCGGTACTCCAGGTGTTTGAATCCCGTCGACAGCGACTTCCCGAAATCGCGTTCCGTTTCGACGGCGGCGGCGGCGGCGGCGGCCGAGGACCGGCGAAGACAGCGTTCGATCGTCTCACTGCTGTAGACGGCGCCGGAGCCGACTGGCAGCTCGACAAACACCGTCAACTCATGGTGGGGGTTATGATGATGACGATGATGATGATGATGGTCGAATCCTGGATTAACCGATGATCCGGATTTCGCGTCGAAGGCGAGGATTCGACCGACGAACGCCGGATCGGCCTTGAGGCGCACGTCGAAAGGCGTTGCCCTGCTGAGGAGGTACAGGGTCTCGCCCACTAGCCGCGGGACCGTCGTTGTCACCGACACTCCCCGTCCTCCTCCTCCCGTCAGATCCAGCCCGTTCGTTGGCGATCGAAACGGAGGAACAGGAGGAGCAGGAGGAGCAGGACTGACCCTCGATCTCTCGTCGGACTCACGTCTCTGGTGGTGCTGCTGCTGCTGCTGCCAGCCGTTGACGAGTCCCCCGAGCGTCGGCGGAACGGTCCCCGAGCGGCTGGGCAGCGGCGGCGGCGGTGCTACGCCGAGATGGTAGGACGACGGAAGGCCGAGCCTGATCGGCGGCAGTCCCGGTCCTCCGACGTTCAGCTCCGGTCGGATTGAATTCGCGGCGGCGGCGGCGGCGGCGGCGGCGGGCGGTGGCCGGATCTGCGGACAGGACGGAGGCGGTTGCTGGTGTGTGGGGAGCGGGCGGGTGCAGTAGTCGAGCGTGCCCCCTCCTCGCTGTCTCGGATCGATGGCGTGCGAAATCGGAGGGGGCGGAGGAGGATGAGGGGGTACTGTCCTTGCCGGAGTTCTAGGATCGCTTGAGTCTCCGACGGGGACCGGTGGAGGCAGGACCCCCCCGTTTCTAGAGACGTGGGCCGCCTTCAACGGTCGGTGTGCGTGGGGGTGGGGGTGGTGGTGATGTGGTTCCAGCCCGTGGATGCGTTTTAGTTGTCTGGCGACTTCGATGACCGCCTCGACACGGTCCGGGCCCTCGTAGTTGACGCAGCCGCGGCAGACGGGTTCCGTGAATTCGCACAGCATCGCCCAAGGTGTCCTTGGCAGGTCGCACAGGTAGCAGTGCTGTCGGTGGGCGGTGTGTCCGTGCGTCGTCGGCAGTGACATCTGGCTCGTGTTTCTCGGGTAACGGCTTACCTCCGGTCGGGTGGTCTATTCAGCATCCAGAATCTAAACCTGTGCACGTAATTCTGTAATTGAACACCTATCGCACCTGACCTCACCTGACCTCCGTGTTCAACTGCAGAGTTCGCAATCGTACAGATGAAATCGCAAACGAATACCATAGACAGCGTATCCGAG
Source organism: Metaphire vulgaris (assembly GCA_018105865.1). Classification (NCBI taxonomy): domain Eukaryota; kingdom Metazoa; phylum Annelida; class Clitellata; order Crassiclitellata; family Megascolecidae; genus Metaphire; species Metaphire vulgaris. The sequence goes on along the minus strand of CM030859.1, from coordinate 10,411,968 downwards.
TCAACTTTCTCGCGGTCAGACTTTTTCTCCTTCGACAATATTCTATAGATTTTGTTCGACAATAATAATAATTCGTCGACAATTCTCTTACATAAAGAGATCGTTTGAAAATTATTTCATACGTATCGTTATAGAGACAGATACAAAATTGTTTCATTTAGCGAGAAAAACAAACAGTATAGTGTTAACGTCGGATCTGGGAGGGAGGACGTAACCGACGGACAGTCCCATACTAAGCGACGAAGTCCATCGCTGGCTGCAGTCGCCCTCTGCGTATAAATGAGGCCTCTGCTGCCCCAGCGGCTGCTGAGTCAGACTCCGATGCACTCAGCCGTCGAGACGACATCGATGCTCTCCTCAGCCGCTGAGGCTCAGCGGATGAGTTGCTGGAGAAGCAGACTGCGGTTACGGAAGATCACAACGGACATCGCAACTACATAAAGTCCGCGTGCCAAAGCTGCTGCTGCTGCTGCTGCTGCTACTACTACTACTACTACTACTACTACTACTACTACTGCTGCTACTACTACTGCTGCTGCTGCTGCTGCTGCTACTACTGCTGCTGCTACTACTTCTGCTACTACTACTACTACTATAATTATTACAACTACTACTACTGCCTGCTGTGCATCTGCCTGCTACTGCCACTGTTGCTACTGCTGCTGCTACTACTACTGCTGCTGCTACTGCTGCTACTGGGCCTGCTGCTGCTACTACTACTACTACTACTACTACTACTACTACTACTACTACTACTACTACTAAGGCCTACTACTACGATAGGTATTGAAAAAAGTATACCGGTGTGGCGACTACGGTCTTCCGTATACGATGCTTGTTTCCAAGACCCGTCGCTAGGGTGACTTTTGCTCCGTCTCCGACCACCGTCTGCCGAGCGCCCTATAAGCAGCGCTGCACAATTTACCAATCATATGCAGACAACCACCTGTTCGTGACAAACAAGTATTTGGTGACTTGTTTATCCGTTGCTCGCCCTCTCTACTCTTCCTCCTCCTCCTCCCTTTTCCGTTTTCTCTCCCCGACCCCACCCTGCCCGTAGAGATACCCAGTGTTTAATCTTGGCCGTTTCCGGGAGGGGGGAAATTGCCCTTCCCCCTCCCCCGGAAATTTCAAATTCCCCCCGGAAATTTTGGAATACTACATGGACTAACAGCGGCCCCTAGCAGAATTCCCCCCCCCCGGCATTTTCAGTCCCCCGCGGCTTTTTCAGTTCCCCCCCCCCGGAGTCCAGGTGTCTAGATTAAACACTGGAGATACCCATCTGGTTTCCAGGACGACCTTTGCAGAACACGCTGACGGTTTGGAATTCTGTCACTATGGCAACGCAAAAAATCGCGCGTTCTAGGTCCGACCGATTGTTGCCCTTGGCAACCGTAAACGTAAAGTAAATTGAGCGTTCGAAATCCGTACTCGAAGTAAAGCATTGCTAAGCATTCATCGTGGATCGACGTTTTAGGCAGATATCCACATGTGTCCCCGAGTGATTGAATGACCGATTGTCTGACTGGTTGTCTGACTGCTGAGTGACTGATTGACTGGTTGCCTGACTGGCCGATCGGCTGGCTAGCTGGCTGACTGACCGAAGGAACGGACGAAGATGGAGAGAGCATGTGAGTGGATGAATGAACAAATAACTACAGTACTGTACGAACGGAATTATGAAATCTGAACTGAATAATTAATTTAAGCGATTAAATCATTATTTAAATTTATTTATTTATTTATTTATTGAGTAATTAATGAAATTACGCAAATAGCAGGGAACTGCAGATCGACTTTTAGAAGAAAACAACGAAATTCATCTTGATTCCATTTAATAATAATAATAATAATAATAATAATAATAATAATAATAATAATAATAATAATAATAATAATAATAATAATAATAATAATAAGAAGAAGAAGAAGAAGAAGAAGAAGAAGAAAGAAGAAGTTCGAAATTGAGCCAGCGTGTTACTTTGGCAGCGTAGCTTTCGGTTTGCATGATACAGACCACCTCCACCCTCTCAACCCCCACCCCCACCCCCCCCCCACCGCTTCCCGCCCCCGCACTTAAGTCTCGGAGCAATAACCGGACACCGGAAGTCACGAGGAATAGTATTTCCGGTCCGGCGTCGCACGCAGAAGTAGAAGTATAAATGGATTACGGTCGTATGGCATGAAACCGGGGATGGGGGGATGGGGATGGGGGGGGGAAGACGGGGTTAGGGCGGTCAGCACGCCTCATCGCATGTTCCGTCGTCATCAGTGATAGTAATGACGACGACGATGACGACGACGACGACGACGGCGGGAGGACTTCAGAAAGCGCCACCTGCCGACGACGACGACGACGACGGCGACGCACACTATAGACCACTTCCGTTACACGATCGCCGAGCGAGCAGTCACGGTAACAAGGGGAGAAATGCAGTCTGTCTGATCGTCTGACTTTCTGCCTGTCTTTTTGTCTGTCTGTCTCTTTCTCTGCCTCTCTCTCTCTCCCTCTCGCTCTTGTCTCTCTGTCTATACCTCTCTGTTGCTGTCTCCGTTTCTGTCTTCTCTCTTTGTCCGTCTCTCTGTCTCTGTCTCTATCTGTCTGTCTGTCTCTGTCTGTCCGTTTGTCTACCTCTCTCTTTTTCTCCGTGTGTGTGTCTCTCTCTCTGATTTTGTCTCTCTCTCTCTCTGTCTGCCTGTCTGTCTCTCTGTTTATGTCTCTCTCTGTGTGTGTCTGTTTTTGTCTTTGTCTTTGTCTTCCTCTCCCTCTCTCTCAATTCCTCTCTCTCTCTCTCTCTCTCTCTCTCTCTCTCTCTCTCTCTCTCTCTCTCTCTCTCTCTCTCTCTCTCTCTCTTCTCTGTCTGTTTGTCTGTCTGTCTCTCTTTCTGACCTAGTGTCATAAACCACCGCGCGACGAATAATAAAATCTAGCGCGCTTCATGAGCAGCAGCAGCAGCAGCAGCAGCAGCCGCAGCAGCAGCCTAACTGGCATCATTGGCGAATGGGTATAAAGTGCCAGCAGTAAATACGTGTTTGGCGACGCGACTCATAAATCCGTTTGGTTTCCATCCGATTGCAAAGTCTTCCCGCCGTTACATAATAAGCAAAGCATTTAGGAAATTAACCAGCTGATGTATACGGCATGTGGTCCGAAGCTCAGAAATCCAATATACCAACATCAGGTCTTATAGTCTTATGACCAGCAAGCTATCACCTTTCGGATACGGTCTTAAAACAAACTACTCCGCTGGTCTTGACTGGTTCCTCCAGCTTAACTTTTCTTGATTGATTGATTGATTGATTTATCGACTGATTGGTTATTTGATTGACAGATTCCATGAAAGGTGTCCCAATCAACACAGTTTGTTGGCCCTATCATATGGCCAATGAATTTTTTTTTGAGGGGCCAATGTCAATAATTGCTATTTTTCTGCAGTGGGCCCTCGAAGATTTTGCAAATTGGTCCTATAAAGGCCCTACATGTCGGGCCCTCAAAGGGCCCTCAGTTCATATCTGCAGTGGGCCCTCATAGATTTTGCAAATTGGCCCTATAAAGGCCCTGCATGTCGGGCCCTCAAAGGGCCCTCAGTTCATATCTGCAGTGGGCCCTCATAGATTTTGCAAATTGGTCCTATAAAGGCCCTACATGCCCGGCCATCAAAGGGCCCTCAGTTCGTATCTGTATCCGGCCTTCAATGGGCCAGCATATTATACTGCACCATCCTACCATATATAAACTCTCACACCCTTCACTTCTAAAACATAACATATTAATTTTTTTTAAATCGATGACAAACATAGTCAGCATACAACTTACAAAGCAAGATTGATGATCAATTGTGATAGTGTTTATTCTAGACCTTCTCTGGGAGAGGGAATTCCCATCCAAAGTTTTATAATTTCCCCCCAAAAGTGTGAGGATGGGGGGCTTTTTTTGGAGAGGGCAAAATGTAAGGATGATGACAATTTATTTGGTTGTCAGGGCATTTGAGAAGGGTAAATGAGAACTTGAGAAGGGTAAAGGATATTAGGAAGGATGGATGATCTTCTGTTTTGCTTGTCAAGGTTTTGGAGACTCAGACCTTCCCCCAAACATTTCTAAATCCCCAATATCAAGATGGCTAGAATAAACACTGATTGTGATACGTGTATCAACATAATTGCTGTGAAAATTTTTGAACAAAAAATAAATGCTAACGGCACTTTCACGTAAGTGGTACAACATTTTAACAGCCAATATCAATTATTGATCAGATCTGACAACAAAAATATATGAAAATTATTGATCGCCATCTACAGCCTTAACTGATTTACTAGTATAGATGTTATAAAAATACAAGCCAAAAACGACAATGAAACCTCTTAAACAGATATTAAGTTTGCTTACTAATTGGTTACAGCCATGGGCACCATAAATTTTCACCAGGAGGAGCAAAACACAATGATCACGGTTATGCAACATAAATTTTTCTTCCAGGAGGGGCAAAACATTTTAACACAATGGTCACAGTTAGTATTTTATCAAGGTTTTCAAATTTTAGTGTGAAATATTGGTATTTGCATTTTCCAGGAGGCAAGTGTCATCTCTTGCCCCAATGTGCGGGCATGCATGGGGTCAGCTGCAGACTGCACAGTACAAAAGGCTACAATGTCTGCCAAAAAGCAATGAAAACTAGTCAAATTGAAAGTCCAAAAGAACAACTAATTTTAATAAAATGACCAGTTCTAAACAATTTCTTCACTATATCGTGTAATAAATAAATATGTGACATTGTTTTAACAGAAGCTGTAGGCCAGTTATCAGATTCGACACTGTTGTCAGACTCCTGGTCTGAGGGAAGTTGTTCAAAACGTCTTTTATCAGATGACTGCTTTGCAGCAGCAGTCAGAAAATGTTTCCGACCACCATCTCTGTCCCGAGCCTGTCTCAGCCAGACCTTAATTTTATCTTCAGCCAGCCTGTTGACGGTATCTCTCGTTTGTTCATTAATTCGCACAGCATCTGCAACTTAGACAACAGTATTGAGACATCAAATACTGTTGATTTGAAATACAAATAATTTTTCTCTCAATAATACCTCATGTAATATTCACCCTAAAGTTGCATTCTAGATGATGTATACCTATGGTCAAACATGCTAATCTGCTCTGAGTTTCTCTAAGAAGATGCGTCTGCATTAGCTCATACCAGCCACAGCTGCTAACGATTGGTATCTCAAGCAAGTTGGTAAATGTATTTACAAGTCACTAGAAGCCTGCACTATTGCAGCAACACTATCCATGGCCCCAACAGTAAATGAAGGAGCTGCACAGTACAAGCAATTACAACAAAAGACATAACACCTAAATATTGGCACTGGTCAATTTAATATGAAGCCTGACATCAGCATATACTTGGGTGAGCAGTAATAATACATGCTTTATTATTATTATTATTATTATTATTATTATTATTATTATTATTATTATTATTATTATTATTATTATTATTATTATTACTATTACTATTACTATTACTATTATTATTATTAACGTACTGATCAAGAGTTTGGTGTAATTGGACTTCTAGCTTGCTGCTCTGGAATCAATATGGTGCATAGTCTGTTAGTTTAACCAACTTCCTACACATAACTGCAAATCACTTTGTATTGTTTTAAGCCCATTACAGTCAGTGTCAATAAATAGAGTTTGTCTGTAGCAGCTGTTTTGAAGATGTATTGTGAAAAAATGCAATCTATTGCAATGACTCAAACTCTTATCAAATATATACAAACACAACCACTGTGACCTGAAATCTGCAAACAAAATAAAGAGTGCATATACCACATATGGAAGGTGACAATCCCAGTGCTTGGAAGCTGTGCTTTCCCCTGTTTCCAGCCCAGTTGAATTGGCAGGACAATTCGTTCATCATAATCGCCTTCATCATACCATTAACTGTATCGGTGATAGTTGTCGCTTCAAACGTGGACAAGTATCTTGCCTAAACAGTTCCAGTTAAACCTTCATAAAGTACGTCGTATTTTACTAGGTAGGCTACATGTAATGTACACACACACATCCAATACATGACAGCATTGGCTAAAGTATAAATTTTGGGCCCTACTGGCATGTTCAACGTTCTCGGCAGAGTACATCTTGCTGTAGGCTAATTTGAGACATAAGCCGAATTTTGCATATTTAAATGGCTCAAATAGGGTAACAGAAGGCCCATTAAGAGATAAACATCTGAATATTTATTCAGAAATAAACATCAGAGATGAAATGTGGAGGCACACTCAACCTGGATCTTACTGTACCAGTTAATAAAATTAACACCATCTAACCAAGCCTTGTCCAGCTTGCTCATTCTGCTTGACAAAAGATGCTGCATCCTTCAAATCTTTGACTGCATCAGCTGGCAGTTTCATTCCTTCAGGCATAGTGGGAACATCCAAGCTGCTGTCTCTTGTTCCACCTCTGTTGACAAGTATAGTGACACTCCGCAACAATATCTCAATTTTGGAATCAATTCGATTTAATTTTGCAAAAATCATGCGGTACTCTTCAAAGGCAACAAATGCTGGAACAACACAGCCACAACAGTACTGGACAGCATGTTGATTTAATATAATAATATATATAATATAATAATAATATAACAGGGGTGGGAAGTTAGCAGAGTGGTAACAACGCTGGACGATGGAGCTGGAGGTCGCGGGTTCCAGTCCCATACGAGCCCTAAAGGTCGACTCAGCCTTTTTCGCGGTGGTAAAATGAGGAGCAGTGGTAAAAATCTCTGCGATAAGTCAAAGAGGTACGCTATGCGATACACTAGCCCCGTATCTGTGGCATTGCACGCCTGGCTGAGGGCTATAGAAACGGAGATCAGCGCCGCCTTATGAGCCTGTGAGGCTCGGGAAAGGACTTTTTGAATAATATAACAAGGTTTAAAGTGGTTCAATAGGGACTGCCCTGTGTGAGAACCACTGTTGTTCCCGTCAATCTAATATCCTAAACTACTGAGGTTTATTTTGAACTCATTCACAGTTGTAGCCGTTACTATCCTCGCATCCAGTTCATTCCATCTGTCCACCACTCTTGCACTAAAAAAGTTCTGTTTGTGTTTCTTGTTCTCTATATAAGTGAGTCTCTATATGAGTCTCTATATAAGAAAGAATAGTAAAATGTTTTTAAAATTACCGTTAACAAACTGGAGAACAAGCTAATTGTGTCTATTCAAGCAATTCCTTATATTTGCATAACGCATCTGTTGGACCAGCTGGCATTCAATGCTGTTATACTACAGGCCAACATTTTAATTTTGAACCCATTGCACAATATTTTGCACCAACTGGCTGTACATAAGCATGTCATATTCTTATGCAAGTCCACACATATCAGCAACACATTGACACGACTTTCCGATACTAGATGCTTACACTTTTATACACAACAGTGAATAGAGAAACCAGAGAATTACAGGTGTAACAGTAAGCAATGGGTTCTAATCGCCAGTTTCCGCCCACCCCTCCACAATTATAATTATAGATCACGTACGTGCTACATATACCATCACATGGCGGCGCAACAGCGCATGACAATGTTTTAAGAGCCAAGTCAAGTTTCAAAGGGAAGCCTCAAATTGCAAAGTTCACCACTCGCACATTAAGTGCAGACAATTGAACTACAAGATTTGTTTTTAAAATGAACTTGTTACAAAAATAAATTCAACTCACTTCACAAGTTCACAGCGTTTAACGAGAGCAGCAGATCGCGGCCATATATCAGTCCCGCAGTAACATTTATTTGAATTACAAAAACTTCTAAAAGTTATGATTAAGTGTTATTCAAAACAATGATGCACTAATTTAATTTATAATTAATATAAGTATAATTAATTATAACTTTATGAGAATATTATTTGTTATTTGTTGATTTACACTTGATTAAGCAGCTAAAATAGTGCACCGGAACTATATTGCGTATTACTACGCCGGTAAGCATTAAGCGTCGACTGGCCGCGTCTGGGCCAGCTTCATTGGCCCACTGTGGGCATAAATCTGTTGGCGGGTCTTCGGCCAATATCGCCGTGTGGCCCGCACTTACACGCGTCGGCCCTGCAATGGCCCAACGTTTGGTGTTTATTGGGGTGTCACGCGAGCGAGTTCTAGTCAAAGCTTTTAAAGTAAGGACTGACGTCAGCCAATCTCCTGGGGTCCGCGAACTTTGGTCCATTGTCTCTAACGCCATAGTATCTATTAACTGCTGTAACTGGAGAGTTAGCACAGTGATACGGCTATGAAATTTGATGGTCACACTCAGAAATGAACTGTGCAGATCAGCAGCATCCAATAATTATATGCGAAATACGTTGATTTTGACATGATTTATACATCGTTTTAAAATCAATGTAATTTGCAGTGTAGTCACTGTAGTGACGTCATCAACTTCCGGTTACTTGAGATGTGTAAAGAGTTCATTGCCGAGCGTGACTAGCAAATTTCATAGCTGTGTATCACTGTGGGAACTCCAGTTATATCTTATAGACGCTATGGTGTTAAAACTCAATGGACCCAAGTTCGCGGACATGAGCATGGCGGACGTCAGTCTTTACTTTAAGAGGTCTATGGTTCCAATATATGTACACA
>CM030859.1:10368338-10400838 GCA_018105865.1 Metaphire vulgaris | reverse complement strand
TCCTCCTCCTCCCCCTCCGTCTTCGAACCCCGCGCCGCCCTACGAGAGAAGAGCGTACCACCAGAAAAAACAGACAAGACGAAGGAGAAGAAGAAGAATGAGAAGAATAAGAAGAAGATGAAGAAGAAGAAGAAGAAGAAGAAGAAGAAGAAGAAGGAGAAGAAGAAGAAGAAGACGAAGAAGAAGAAGAAGACATGGCCACCACGCTCTCCTCTTCCTCCTCCTCCTCCTCTTCCTCCTCTTCCTCCTTCTCTTCCTCCGCCCGAGCGATAACTAATTCAGCGGAAAGTCAATTAAGTGGTGCGGTCGCCCGTAATCGCAATCGGTTCGGAGTCTCCGGGCAGAGGATGGACCTCGGAAAGCCAACGAAGGACCTCAAAGGGTAGGGCCGGAGGAGGAGGAGGAGGAGGATGGGGCGAAGTTAGGCTTCGGGAGTGGGTAGCCGATGAGAAACAATGCCGACAGTCCAATTTCCATATGATTAGCCAAAAATCCTTTCTTCCGAATAACCTATCTCCAGTTGTCATGTATTGGGGAAGGAACTTCAGCGATGAAACAGTGCATGGCGCAAAAATTGGGTGGAAAATGGGAGGGCCCAACCACTCTAGTTTCCCCTTCACTACAGTGGCGGCTCTAGGATTTGGCAAGTGGGGGGGGGGGCGTTGGGGTGGCAACCTCTAATCATGGGGGCCAACCATTTGTTGTTTAATGTAAGTAGCATTAAGCATAGGTCCCAACTGGGGGGGGGGCACTGGGGGCCAGGCATTCAATAGGGAGCACGGGCCCCGTGCCCCCTCCCGGTGGAGCCGCCACTGCTCACTATGGTAGCCTCTGGAAAAGCGAGGGGGGCTTGAGCCTAGAGACGTAATCTGGACAATAGGCAATTGATTCAGAGTGCAAACCAAGGAGGATGCTAGTGGACTGGATGGGGCTGAAGACAGACGCAGAAATCAAAGAGGCACAGAGAGAGAGACATGGAAACAAGTTGGGTGACCGATTGATTGGTCAGCTATTCAAATTGGTAAATTGGTAATTGATTGATTGATTGATTGATTGATCGGTTGACTGCAGAGGCGGATCTAGGGGAGGGCAGAGGGGTACACATGTCCCCGGGCGCCAAGGTGAGGGGGCGCCAAAATTGGATGTTTGGATAAGTGAAATGCACAATAAAGTAGAGGAAACACTTGCGAGGACCTTTTTTGCTCGTCAGCACTATATGAAGAGAGAGTTGAGGGGCGCCGAAAACGATGTGAGGACCTTTTTTGCTTGTCAGTTTTTAGGGGGCGCCAACGTACACTTTGTCCCCGGGCGCCGAATACCATAGATCCGCCTCTGATCGACTGACTGACTAAGTGACTGACTTACTGACTGACTGATGAATTCTTATCAGACGTCTACTCCCCTGAATTTTCAGCCCACAGTTTAAGTCAGACTCTTAAAAAGCAAGACATCCCACTTCTGTCCGACCTCGACCCAAGCGACGGGTGGAGTACAAGCCCCCAAATCTCCGGCGATCGGAACACTTCTTTCCCCTCTCATTAGTGTATACTTGGACGAAAAAAGTGCGAGCTCAATCCCTAAACATTCCTCCCCATCCCCCGTAGCTACGGTAGCCTCTCAAAAGCTCGGGGGTATGGTGCTCAACCTTAGTGGCCTAATAGAAATTTACGCATATACCCCGCTCCCAACCCCCACCCCCACCCCACTCCCATCGCCGCCGTCTGTCAGACTGCATGCCGGGCGTCGTGAACGCATCAAAGAACCCGCCGGGTTCTAATGGTCGCCTTCTCTTAAATGATAAGTCGGAGTTATCGATGACGACAACGCACGCCAGTCGACTACAGCCGCCGCCGCCGACGACGACGACGACGAAGAAATATAATTCATTTTCATCATCGTCCGCCTCCGCCTCCTTCTCCTCCCCCTCCTTCGTCGTCGTCGTCGTCGTCATCGTCGGCGTTCCCACTCCGTTCGCCAGATGGCACGCGATTCGCGCGTCGTCACCGGCTTCCATTACACTCCGCCAGTCGCCAGGTAGCGCTTTGAATCCTCCTCCACCACCACCCCACTCCCCACTTCGCCCCAACCCGCACCCCCCCCCTCCACCCACCCGGGGTCTCGGCGCTCTGCGCGCTCGGTTGAGTGAAGTCATTTATATACCGCCGTGGATGCGTCTCTTATCGGAGGAGAGGGGGCGGGGTGCTGGGTGCGGGGGAATGGGGGGGGGGGTAAATAATCGCCTGTCTCCCTCCTCCATCATCCGCCGCCCGACTGGTGGATGGCGTGACCGACCGACCGGGAACCCGGAAGTCGATCTGCGGCGGGAGTGGAGTCACGCATGCAGGAGAGAGGAGAGAAGGATCGTTTCTGGATATGTTCATCTCCAAACCCGAATCCACATCAGAGTCACTTAGAGTATTCTGTCTCTGTCTTTGCCTCTTTGTCTCTGCTTCTTTGTTTCTGTCTCTCACCACCTCTGTCTGTCTGTCTGTCTGTCTGTCTGTCTGTCTGTCTGTCTGTCTCTCTCTCTCTCTCTCCTTCTCTCTCTCTCTCTCTCCTCTTTCTTTTCTCTCTCTCTCTCAGACAGATAGAGACAGAGACTCTGTGTCTGCCTGTCTGATTGCCTGTCTGTCTGTCTGTCTGTCTGTCTGTATGCATGTATGTCTAACAATCACGCATAGTATCTCATATTTTTGATGTACGCGTTCTACCATTAGCCTGACTTTCGCTAGGTGTCGCCGCTGTGCTTTAAGATTCGCAGGTAAGACTTAAATGGCTGCGTTGAGAATATAACATCGCAGAAGCGCGCCTAATTTCATGCATTTTGATCCAGGGGTTGTTATTTTCAGTGAAACGCTTTTATTGGCCCATCCTGTATAAGTTAGCAGAGTGGTTACAACACTGAACGATGGAGCAGAAGGTCGCAGGTTCGATCCCCGCTGGAGCCCTCTCCAGATGAGTCGACTCAGCCTTACTCGCTAAAGGGCGGTGGTAAACTGAGGAGCAGCGTTAAGCTGCGAAGGTAAAACGTGGGTCTCTGAGGAGGGAGGTAATCGCAACCCACCCCAGATTAATAGCTTATACCACCTACGTCGCTGATTGCCTTGAACGGAGATAAGCGCCGGAACCCAACGCTCAAACTCGAATATGGGACCTAACTTTACCTTGTTTGTGTGTCTTTCTATGGACAGTTGAATCCAAAAATCAAACATAAAGTAAACTGTAGACGTATGCAGCAGTAGGTAGGTAGACGGCAGTTCCGTTGTCAACTTACTGTACTAGTAGCCGTTGTCCCGTGTTATAGGCTTCTAGAGTGTCTACTGTCTGCCTGGGTCAACATGCACTGCGACATTTGTAAAACCGGCTGAGCGACAGAACGAGGGCAACAACAGAGGAGGAATCCTATTAACCCCTTAACTGGGGATCCCGGATATATCCGTCCATTTTACACTGCGTTACAGTTAAACACACGGCCAACCGCGTGTTTAACTGTAACGACAAACGACAGTTCAATTCAACCCCAGACAGATCTGTATCCGCCACGATGAGCAATAATATGTACTGTTGAGTTACAGTTAAATAGACGGTTAAGGGGTTAATTAACCCCTTAACCGTGTGTTTAACTGTAACTCAGTGTAAAATGGACGCGTATATATCCGGGATCCCCAGTTAAGAGGTTAAACCATCGAAAACACATTATTAGTCACAGAACAATCTGGATCTGTCTGGGGTTGAATTGAACTGTCGTTTGTCCAGAGATTTGCGCGCGTATCAGTCCCCGGAGAAGCAGGGACTGTTTTAAGGAAAATGTATCACTACACGGTGTGCAGTGGTAAATTTTCCGAACGATCTTTCTTCTTGCCTGTTTTTTTTCGCAGATGTCCGCACATTTTTCTGAGTTGAGTGCAGTGAAAATTTTTTTCTTAAAACAGTCTCTGGCTCGAGCTAGAGAGTTTTGAGTTCTTTGACGGCGTTGAAAAAGAGAATTCAGAAATGTTTCTGCGAAGACAGAATAAATTACAGTAATACGTCGTAAAGGCAACCCTATTCTATTTGGATTTGGTGCGCCATCGGCTGATGCCCTGGGCATTATGATAGTGGCGCTATAGAAGTTGATTTATTGGTGATGATTGATTGATTGATGGATACTAGAACATTGATGAGCGGAATAAGTAAAAGCAAAAGACCAGGTCATTCCAGAGATCAGTCAGAGGGGAAGAGAGTAAGACCGACTATGGAATTGAAAGAGATGTGTTTTAAGTCTGGATGTGAAAATACGCAATGCATTGGAAGATCTGACAGCCAGAGGGAGAGAGTTGCAGATTTTGCGTCTGATTCTGCTTAAGTCACGAATGTACTAATGAGAAGACCTCCTTATACGCCCAGGGCCGCCGAGAGAAATCCGGGCCCCGGAACAGAAAAATTTGCGGGCCCTTAATAAAAATTTCTCAAGTCTCGGAAAACCTGACAAGCAAAAAACGTTATCAATTCTCAGAAAAACACCCTGACAACCCAAAAAAAACTTATCGTCACCGGATCTGGGCCCCTGAAAACTCCATGGGCCCCGGTACAATGCACCGGCTGCACCCCCTCTCCTCAGGCCTGTATACGCCTTATAGTATCGATGTGCTTGTCAAATGACAAATCGAGGTCGGAGATGACGCCCGATTTTTCGCAGACTCAGATGTTTGAACGTTAGATTTGTCAAAAGAGAATCGCATTTTCAGTCGTTCTGTGGCGTTCCCAGCAGCAAGAATTCGTTTTTAGATGGATTGAGAAGTTACTGTATTTTTTGTTGCCATAATATAGTTGTGCCGATCCAAGCACGCAAGACGGTGATTGGAAGCAATTTGAAGTTGAAGAAGTTTGATCAAAACTGATGAAGATTTGAGCAATATCGTCATAAAGGCAGTACCCAATGCTGTTCTTCGTGACCTAATGGGAGAGAGAGAGAGAGAGAGAGAGAGACAGAGACAGAGACAGAGACAGAGACAGAGACAGAGACAGAGACAGAGACAGAGACAGAGCGAGAGAGACAGAAAGACAGACAGACAGATAGACAGAGACATAGAGCGAGACAGAGAGATAGAGAAGCAGAGACAGAGACAGAGATAGAGAAACAGAGACAGAGAGGTAAAGACGGAGCCAGAGTGATAGAGAGAGGCAGAGAGGCAGAGAGACACAAAGAGAGACAGAGAGAAAGAGAGTGAGAGACAGAGACAGAGACAGACAGAGACAGAAACAGAGAGACAGAGACAGAGAGCTGTTCGTGACTTTGCGCAGTCACAACTACTTAGCAGTCTGACTTTTTCGATAGTCATGCGGCGATTGAAATGCTATTGATCGAATTCTTCAAAAAGACCTCTTTTCAATATAAACACACACTTGCATAATCGACCTAGACCTCCACGCAGCGTCTGGTCTAGAAACCTGTCCGCAACTTTTTCAGGTAACTCAGAGGGGCGAAGACTCGAATAATTTCCTATATATAAGCCTACGCCACAAGCTACGTCCAAAACAATGAATCATGACTGTAAACACCGAAAAAACGTAGGCGTATAAGTTAACTAGTCATACACAGTCTCCTTTTTTTAAAATCACTGACTTACATTAGCCTATAGGAGTATCCAGAACAATCTCTATGGTCACTGCATGATCTATGCCCACCAGCAAGAAATCTGCTTCTGCCATTGGCGTCTATTAATAGACAACAATGGTTTCTATGGTTTCTGCCCACCAGTGGGCGGAGCAACCGGACCTTGTTGGTAAACACTGGATACCCCTATATACAGTTATTAATAAAGGCCGTTTTCGCATGTATTTGAAAATACACGTTGGTATTTACTTTATAGCCCTTCGTTATGTTCAGTGGATTTCTGAGGCGTTCTCTGTTTGGTGACATTGCACGAATCTTATATAACTTTTAACGAACAAAGAGACGTGTGTGCCTTCTGGATGCGGGTGGAATGGGGGTAAGGGGTTGGGGCGGGGGTAAAGCGCTTGAGTCGTTCTCTGGTTATGGTCTTGCTTTGCTTATCACCGCGGTACTATAGATGAAACGTTAGAATATATTTCACAGGTGGTTTTTTCAACAATTGGTTTTGATTCCTAATAAAAGTTTAATGTCGGCAGAACTCTCGCGCCAGTCCTTTCATATTTCGAGGCCACTTGTTCCAGCTAGCAGACTTTTCGTTTAAGACCAATAATTATTAAAACAGGTCTTCGGCAAATACAAAACAATAATTAAAAACTGAATTTAAAGAGCTAGGCTAGGCCTATTTTGTTATATATATATATATATATATATATATATATATATATATATATATATATATCAGTGATGTTAATCCTTGTCCTGGTCCTTGTCCTTGTCCTTAAGGACTCCTTAAGGACCAATTTGAAGTCCTTGTCCTTGTCCTCGTCCTTGGGGACTCAGTCCTCGTCCTTATCCTCGTCCTTGCAGATCGGTCCTTGTCCTGGACCTTGTAACTTAGTCCTTGAAAAATCCTTATAAGGACCAAATTACTTGCATACCATTTTCAATTGTTCTGATAATTATGTTCCAAGGTAAGAGTAGTATTTGAATTCATATTTACATACTTGCTTTGAGTTATTCTAAATGTGTAGTCATTGTTTCCTTTATAATACCAGTTGAGCAGCTGAACTTCCATTTCCTGTTTGAAAGCGTATGAACCAGACGCATGCGTTTTTAAAATTTCTATTATTCTTTAGCTGTATCTTAAAATACTGGTGTCATTGTCTACAAACTTACAAAGGAATGGAACAAAGCATGATCAGCAATGGAGATTGGCAGTTGAACGAGTTTTTTCGCAAAGTGGTGTCATAATATTAGGCCTCATCGTGCATGCATGACTGATCAGCTGTTGGAAACACTTGTTTATTTGAAATACAACATTGCTGTTGACTAAATTATGTTTTGCAACATTCTTTTTTTGCTTTTATGATTTTGTGATTCGATTTGGAATTGTTTTTGCTTTTTTTCCTTTCTGACTTTTTTGTCTAAAACAGAGATCGGTCCTTGTCCTTGTCCTTGATCCTTGTCCTTGGAGGTCAGTCCTTGTGGTCCTTGTGCTTGAGGGGTAAGTCCTGGTCCTTGTCCTCGTCCTTGGGGAGTCAGTCCTTGTCCTTATCCTCGTCCTTGGGGGGTCGGTCCTTGTCCTTATCCTCGTCCTTGGGGGGTCAGTCCTTGTTAACATCACTGATATATATATCGTCTCTAGGATATAACGTACTAAATTTTGCAGACCAGCTGAGTACGTTACAAAGAAGTTCTTACTTACTTTTCACGGTGACAACAGTGATACACAAGAAAATTTGCGTGACTGAAACAGACTTTACTATTCTACAGTCCAGATGGCAGGAGATATTTTCAAATTAAAATTGAAATGTAGACAATAATAATGATCATGCAGTCGACGGCCGCTTGAAGTCAAATCGCTGGTTGAAATCGATGACCTTGGCAGTTCAAGGTCGAATTCCAAGAGGTCAGGGGTCAGTCGGATGATGCCACTTTTTAGAAAGCCATCGTCGACGGCGCTCCCATCAAAAGACATGTTTTCGGTACAGATACTTTGCACCTGCCATGCACTGTACGCTGTGAAAAAGCATACTTCATTCTCATACGTCAACAATGTGCTTCTTTCTTATTCTTTCTTGCTTTCGAAAAGGGCTAACCGTGCGTGCGGCGGCCTTGGGCCACTCAGCGGAATCCATTTCCCCATCTTCGGCGGACAATTGATTCATTCTCCCCCGATCTGTCTGTCATCTCCGAAGTCTCGACAGTCACGGCCTCTGAAACGTCAAGCACAGCTCATGACAGAAATGACGCCGAATTAGCGACTGATTAGTCACCTCCTCAGGACAAATCTCACGACTCCGTGTCTCTGCGGCGCGAGTGAAGATGAGTCGCGGCATGATTAATGATGACTGGTTGCGCCCCCTCTGGACATTTTTCTAATGTTCAAAACAACAACGGATTTTAAGAAATTATGATTTTGAGGAAGGTCAATTCTCAGACTTTGCATACATACAGTAGCGTGCTGTGGGGGCGAGTTGGGCAGTGGTCCCCACTCCGGGGGGGGGCTTAAAAATCGATTCGGCGACCTATGTTTTTGCTTGTCAAAACCGGGTATTCACCGCCAGATGATGGGGGGGGAGGCTTCAAAATTGATTTGACCCCGGCTTTAACTTCAACGCCGTATTTACGAAATTTTCGTTGGAAAGTCGCTCTCGGCGCTGTTCTTGATTGGTTCTTGATTGACTGATTGATTGCTTGCTTGATTGGTTGCTTGTCAACTTTTTTAGTGCAAGAGTGGTGGACAGATGGAATGAACTGGATGAGAGGATAGTAACGGCTACAACTGTAAACGAGTTCAAAATAAACCTCAGTAGTTCAGGATATTAGATTGGATGGGAACAACAGTGGTTCTCACACAGGGCAGTCCCTACTGAACCACTTTAAACCTTGTTATATTATTATTATTATTATTATTATTATTATTATTATTATTATTATTATTATTGTTGTTGTTGTTGTTGTTGTTGTTATTAGCCTATTATTATTATTATTAACCTATTATTATTATTATTATTATTATTATTATTATTATTATTATTATTATTATTATTATTATTATTATTATTATTAAATTGTTCGGGTATACATATTCATGGAGCGCTTCTGAGCGGCGCTATATAGGCCTAAACATTCTATCACATTGCATTGCAAACTGGTACATGGCTAGTATAGTAGGCACTACGCAAACAAGTTTGGATTCTTCAAATTCCGTTAACGTATACGGTAATCTCAAGAGATAAGAGACTCTTCTTTGACGATTGTGACTTGGTACGAAGATTGCCAGTTCTTTACTTTTACGCCCTCTCTAGAGAGTGCCTGCGATATTTTCGATGGGTGGGTGGTGTGGAGACAATGGCGCAGCGTGGGCAGGGGCGTAGCCAGGAATTTGATTTGGGAGAGTATAAATATTTTGGGTGGGCATAAATCTTAACTATAAACCGCTTAAACTACATATAAACCACATATTATAACCACATGTAAATCACATAAAAAACTTTAAGGTAGACTGATTTTGGGGGTATATATATACCGATATACCACCCCCGTCGCTACGCCCTAATTACGTCAATAATTTAGGGGAGGGGGTTTGAAAAAGTTTGACAGTTGTTGACAGGGGAGGGGGTCAAGAGAAGTTCACGTCAACAATTATTTCACTTTTTACAAATAATAATAAAAATATGAATCCTGCCTACCACCAGTGGCGGCTCCACCGGGGGGCCAGGGGGGCCCGTGCCCCCCTATTGAGTGTCTGCCCCCCCCAGTGGCCCCCAGTTGGGACCCTTTACTTAATGCTACATACATTAAACAACAAATGGTTGCCCCCCTCCCCATGATTAGAAGTTGCCACCCCAACGGCCCCCCCACTTGCCAAATCCTAGAGCCGCCACTGCCTACCACTACTCCACCGCGCTACCTCAACATATAGCATGTCTGTTACCTGCGAGAAGACGGACACTACTTTGGGATCTACAGCGCACGAAGATGATTCTGGGGTTACGGCGATGTAGCTTGATCTTCCGAAGAAACTCCTCTGCCGACGAACCGTCCCACGGAGAACCCGCGGACTCCGCGCGTACCGGCGAACCGACATCGGAGTATCTCGTCGACGACCCCCGTTTCGACCATCCGGGTCCACGCCGCCCCCAGTTCGGCGCCCCAATCGGTGGGAAAGTCGTCGAAAACGACGACGTTGCTCTTCAGGTTGGCCAGCCGCGCGAAGTTCCTGAGGTCGGCCAGCGCGTCGTCGTAACGGTGTCCGCCGTCAACGAACATCAGGTCGCACCGGAACTCCGGATTCGTGCGGATGAATTCCGGCACGGTCCGGGCCGAGCTGCCGAAGTGAACGACCAACCGGGCGGGGAACTGGACGTTCAGGTACTCGGCCAGAACGTACGAGTAAGGATGAACACCGACGTCGAACGAATGTACGACGGAGTTTTCGCTCGCCGTCAGGTAGTTGAACGCGCTGTGTCCCATGTTGAACCCGGTCTCGCAGATCCTCCGGGCCGTCGACTGGGCCGCCAGGTAGTGCAGGACCAGGTACTGCTGCTTGACCTGACGCGAGAAGCCCTCGATGGCCAGACCCTCGGTGGCCGCGATGACCGCCCGGTTGAACGGTTCGCGCATGCGGCCGTACCTCGGCGTCAGGAAGAATCGGGACACCGGAGTGTTGACGAACAGCTGTTCGCAGCTGTTGTAGCCGGTCGTCGGGATGAAGCGCAGGTCGAACGGTCGCGATTCGCCGAAGTCGAGGATGACGACGACCGCTTCGAACGTCAACAGAACAGCGGTTGCGAAGATAAACAGGCGTTTGATACGGACGCGAAGTTGAAACGGACGCATTTCGAGAATTCACTTGAAACTGGACAAATTCAAACTGACGGGTAGTCGTAGTAGTATAGTAGTAGTAGTTGTTGTTGTTGTTGTTTTCAAAAAAATCTACGAAACCACTTAAATCCAGTTTATTATTATTATTATTATTATTATTATTATTATTAGTAGTAGTAGTAGTAGTAGTAGTAGTAGTAGTAGTAGTAGTAGAAATGATGATGATGATAATAATTATAGTAGTAGTAGTAGTAGTAGTGGTGGTGGTAGTGGTGGTGGTGTGCAGTGGTGGTGGTGGTGGTGGTGGTGCAGCAGCAGTGGTGGCAGCAGCAGTAGCAGTAGTGCAGCAGCAGTGGTGGTGGTGGTGGCAGTGGTGCAGCAGTAGCAGTAGCAGCAGTGGTAGTAGTAGTAGTAGTAGTAGTAGTAGTAGTAGCAGCAGTAGTAGTAGTAGTAGTAGTAGTAGTAGTAGTAGTAGTAGTAGTAGTAGTAGTAGTAGTAGTAGTAGTAGTAGACTAGTAGCTGAAACTCCGTCTCAGACCCCGTTAGCGGATTTTTGATATTAGTTAAACATTTGCAAAAACAAAACTAAAGATTGCTGATACATTCGATAGTTAAGTTATACAAGTGCAGTTTAGACCTACTGTTAATGACTGTGCACGTTTAAAGTCCAACTTCTTGATGAATACGGCGACTTTGCAAAGCACGTAACCGTGGTTACGGACTTCTGTCAAACGTTCTCACTTAAGAAACGCTAAGTCCCTTGTCTATATACATAACCCTGCACGGGCTGCACATATAATATTGTCTCTGTTTCATAACTGTTGCGACTCTTAGCAAAGAAACCCTCGGCCGTACACAAGGGCGGTTCTGACAGCGTAGGACCCTATTTATAGGTCTACACGAATGGGGCCTTCGTTGTCATAGGCGCCCGCACATTGGGGGCAAGGGGGGGGCATTTGCCCCCCCCCTTTGAAAAATACAAATACCAATATTTCACATTGAAATTTGAAAACCTCGCTGAAATATTAACCGTGACCATTGTGTTAAAATGTGTTTTGCCCCCTCCTGGAAAAATTTCTGTGGGCGCCCATGTTCGTTGTCTCCGGGTTATGAGCACAAAACAGAAGATACCAGCAGTTGCATATTTACGGTTATACTGGGCAGTACTTTATCCAGACCCCTGGCCGTTGGGGGGGAGGGGGCAAATTGATTTGACTGAAGGGGAAGAGACACAGTCAGTGGCGTAGTCAGGATTTCCGGAAGGGGGGTTGGTTTTTGGTTTTGACCGTGACCAACTTCGGACAAATCTTGACAAACAGCAATATTTTTTACTTTAGGTCACACAACGTAAAAGTCTTTAAACTTGGCCATATACCAAATAATAAAAACATTGGTTTGCGTGCATTGGTTTTCAGTCACCTGGCGAATAGAAACTGTATTAGAACACAGTGGCCGAGAGCCACCGTTAGAAATTAGAATGGTTAGATCTCTAAGCACAAACTTACGCCTAAGCACATCGTATGCGCTTTTAAGCATCTACAGGGTGGCGCAAAAAAACCGGACTAATCATATTTAGGTTTGCACTTAATATAGTCCGGTTTTTGCGCCACCCTGTAGGGAGGCTTTCGGGAAACCTGTACGTTTTTGAGAAGTGTATAGTCTCGCCTCTCGAATGAAAAGTTAGCAGACTTCTTTCTATTAGGTCTCTAGAATCGAGCCCCCCACTTTTTGAGAGCCTAGCGTAGGGAAGGGGTCTATGAGTTGGGTCCCAACTTTTTCATCCCAGTTTTTCATCCGAGTTTAGGCTGCTGTGATTTCCCGTAAGTGCCCAATCTAAATCAGCCATTACTGGCAAATGTTTGCGAAGACACTAGAATGCGTGCTGGTGGACATAAGTTTCATTTGCCTGAGAACCGAGAGGTTAACCCCCCCTTCCCACCAACCCACTCACCCTAACACACACAAATTTCAGTCCTCCTCCCAGTGGCGGCTCCACCGGGGGGCCAGAGGAGCCCGTGCCCCCTTCCTATTGAGTGCCTGACCCCCACCCCAGTAGCTCCCCCCTAGTTGGGACCCTATACTTAATGCTACATACATTAAACAACAAAGGGTTGGCCCCCAATGATTAGAAGTTGCCATCCCAACGGCCCCCATTTGCCAAATCCTAGAGCCGCCACTGCCTCCCCCACCCACCACCCACCCCCAACGGAGATCAGTGACAACCTTCGGTATGGATTGGAAACTTTGAATTGTTCGCGTCTTATTCTCATTGGAAGACAAGCTTTTTTGGGT
Source organism: Metaphire vulgaris (assembly GCA_018105865.1). Classification (NCBI taxonomy): domain Eukaryota; kingdom Metazoa; phylum Annelida; class Clitellata; order Crassiclitellata; family Megascolecidae; genus Metaphire; species Metaphire vulgaris. Next base: position 10,388,120 of record CM030859.1, on the reverse strand, counting down.
TGAATTAATCCTATCCGACCACCGCTGTAAGACCGCGAACACTGACAGTGGCGTAGCCAAGGAGGGGGTTGTGCGTTAAAACCCACTTGGCTGCCGACGAAAAAAATGTGTTTTCATAGATTTTTATTTTCGGACGCGGTTTTTGGAGTCAACCTCCCTTGGCTAGAGACCCAAAATTTCTAAGCGCTATAGGTGACTAGGTGACGACCTTTTTTGCTTGTCAGCATCTGCAAAGGAAAGAATATAAGAGGGAAAGAGATGAAGATGACATTTTCTTGATTGTCATAATTTTTCGAAAGTTGTTACGGTCAAAACCACCCCCACCCCCTCACCCCATTCCGGAAATTCTGGCTACGCCACTGAACACTGGTATTGGCATCTGTATCAGCATATAATGTCCCCGGGCGTTAAAAGAACTATAAGTTACTGCGCTGTACGAATTCTTTGCCTGTGAAGATTAAAAGTGAAAGTGTATCATGTGAAAAAGGAAAAAAATCAATCTCTGAAGAAGCCATATATCCTTTTGAGTCGACTTTCTGCGTCATGGATTCAACATTGTCATTGCGTTGTCATCCACTATGACCTTCATATTAAAGCCATCTCCGACGACGGCTTTACCATCGCCTGGGTGGCCATTGGGCCACCTGCACGGCTGCAGCTGCTCGGTTTTCATAACAACTCGCTTTTTATTTATTTGTTCGCGTGGTAAAACCTTCCTCTCTTCGCCGTTCCAGATTCACTTTTAGAAATCAAATATCAAAATAGGGTTTCCACAGATTTTAAAATAGTCAAATGGTGACTGTTCTTAGCTACTAGCTACCAGTAGCGCCTGCATTGCACCTGTAACGACTTGACTAACTTGACTCGGCTACAGTTGAACTTCGTTATAACGGACTTGGGTTATAAAGTACCACAACGTATACGGTCCCGTGTGAGGCGCTACCGTACTGGATGGTATTGGATGTACAGTAACATACCTCGGATATAACGCACTCCATTTTACAGACCCGCTAAGTACGTTATAACGAAGTTCTACTGTAGTTGTTTCACGTACAATTAGGTGAAAAAATTTGGGCCTAGAGTAGATAGATCCTATGCATAAAGCGCAATTGCTGCTGCTGCTGCTGCTGCTGCTGCTGCTGCTGCTGCTAGCAGATGTCCTGGGCGCCACTTGAAGAGGGGACGCCAAAAACTCTGTGATCTTGCTCTCTGCTCAGCGTAGACAGAGAAGAAATCCGAGAAAACTGACTTTCAGATGCACACCATCAGACCAGTTCGCATCAGTAAAAGCAAGAAAAGTGCATCTGCAGTTTTAATCTTGTGCCAATAAAGTGTCCAACATGCCATTATTTGTTCATTAAGGTTCTCTCAGCCTGCTGATTTAATTTTCCGACCCCCTGCCCTGGATGCCATGAAATATCTTAGGTACACCTCCTGGTGACAACTATGCTTGTGCGAGATCGGCTCGCAACGGTCACACATTTAGTCTATGCGATTATAATTTCTAATTGTATATCAAGCATTCTCCATGTTGTGAAGACGATTATGTTTTGCAAAGGGCGTGTAATCCCTGTGCTATATACAGTGGATCCCACTTAATCGCATACCGCTTAATTGCATAACCCGCGTAATCACATAACAATACGAAACCCAAACCAGTGTTTTGTGCGTACAGTTAATAATTATCAGACGTCCCGACTATTCGCATAGCCCAGTAAATCGCATAAGAAAGGCTTGCACGGCACCTAAACATTTAAGCGGGTTTCACTGTAATTATAAACCCGTGGTCTTAAAAGTACTCGTGGTATGTAAACCGCTTTCAAACTTGGATATTTGCATAATTAATTTCAATTTTTTGTCTACCGTAGCCAGGTGAAGACGGTTCATTTTGACGTGACGGGTCACGGATGGATTTTGAAAATCTCGTTTACGCGACTGTTTGCGAGGCAAAGATCACATTCAAACAGTAGAACTTTGTTATAACGGAGTCGGTTATAGCTAGGGTTGTAACTTTCCATGAAAAATAGAATGCCCGGAATTATTTCGGAAATTTCCGAAAATTTCCGGAAAATGCAACTGGAAGTGCCGCTCGCATGTCCATAAAAATATTATATAGCCCTACAATCCTGACAGTTCTTAACAAATGCCCAACAAATGAATAGTAATAAATAGTAATAATGATAATAAAAAATAATAGATAGTGGTAATAGTAATAAATAGTAATAAATAATAATAATAAACATTAATAATAATAATCATCAACTTTTCCGGAATTATTCCGGAAAAGTAACGCTATTTTTCCGGAAATTTCCGGAATAATTCCGGAGGAAATTTCCGGAAATTTCCGAGCTCACATCCCTAGACTTATAGCCTAACGTACACTTGGTTGTAGTAAGTCATTCCCGAGCTCTCAAGGTTAACCTCAAGATCCCTAGGGCGACGCTGATCTCCGTTTCAAGGCCCTCAGCCAGGAGACTGGTGTAAGTTAGGCCTACATGATACGGGGCCAGTGTTCTCGTGCGATACGCCTGTTTACTCCGCGGATTAATCCTCTACTCAGTTATCACCGCCAACTGGCGAATGGAGGCTGAGTCTTATTTTGTATTGACGCATACTGCACTTCTGCGATTTCCTCCGATTATAATCTTTGACGTCTATGATAAAGTAACAATTGACTGTATTCGTGAAATGCTTGGATCCAATCCAATACATGATATAGTTGAGACTCGTCGACACTCTTTTACACTTCGGTTCTCTGGAAAACCACCAGTGGCGGTCGCACGTGGGGGATGAGTGGGGATACATCCCCCACCGGACTTTTTTCGTTTGTCAAACTATTTTTGGGAAGAAGTCAAATAAAATGACGGGGAAAACTGCGGGCGGCCTTTTTTTGCTTGTCAATCTATTATTTTTTCGGTAAAGGTCTAGTAAAATTGGAGGAAAGCTGCCATTTTTGCTTGTCAGCCTTTTTCTTTTTCGGCAAAGTTTATCGATATTCCTCTCTCTTTTCACCCCCACCCCCACCCCACCAACTTCATACGAAACCACTTCATTTTGTCCTCTCCACCAAGAAGTCCTGGAATCGCCACTGCATGGGAACCACTTTATTTTGTCAATTGCATAATAACAGAACGTGTACTCGTTAGTTAAGAATGATATTCATCTCATGTTATATCTGCGTTTGCGAATAAAGAAAGATCTCCATAACGTCCTGACCGTTCCTTTTTTTATCTCACGGCGTCGTACGAATGAAGGCTTCTGTCAGTATTTCCTTTACCCCCCCCCCCAACTCCTCCTTGCTTTCCTTCCTCCCCCCTTCACCCGATATATTTTCATTATTGGCCGAAAGGTTTTTGTGTGTGGGTGGGTGGGTGGGGGGCGAAGCACGACGGAAAACCAGCCGAAATGTGCTTCTGCCTTTATAGTAAAGCTGTGCGTTTGTGTATCTGTCTGTCTCCATCTCTATCTCTACCATCTCTGTCTCTCTCTGTGTCTGTCTGTCTGTCTGTCAGTCTCTGTCTCTCTCTGCTTGTTTCTATTTCTCTTTCTCTTCCTCTTTTTCTCTCTGTCTCTCTGTCTCTCTCTGTCTCTCTCTCTGTCTGTCTCTCTCTCTCTGTCTCTGTCTCTGTCTGTCTGTCTGTCTGTCTGTCTGTCTCTGTCTCTCTCTGCTTGTTTCTATTTCTCTTTCTCTTCCTCTTTTTCTCTGTCTCTCTGTCTCTCTCTGTCTCTCTCTCTCTCTCTGTCTCTCTCTGTCTCTCTCTCTCTCTCTCTGTCTGTCTGTCTGTCTGTCTGTCTGTCTGTCTCTCTCTCTCTCTCTCTCTCTCTCTCTATCTCTCTCTCCCTCTCCCTCTGTTTGTTTCTCTGTCTCTGCCTGTATTTGTGGTCTGGTTCTTGATCTTTACTGCGTTTGGTGACATTAGATCTTTGTACGAAATATGCGATTCCCTCCTCCTCCTCCTTGACCGACTCTGACCCCATCTGGCGCGCCATAATCATCGCCGCTGACACTGTCCAGACGACGACGGCGGCGGCGAAGCCGGTCAAATAATGACAACCATTTCCGACATTCAAAATCTCACCACAGCGCGCGTGGGCGCAAGGGGCCAAGCAACGCGTCCCGCCACCCTAAACACAGCCCAGCTTCAGCAGCAGCAGCAGCAGCAGCAGCAGCAGCAGCAGCAGCAGCAGCAGCAGCAGCAGCTATAGCGCTAAACACTATAGCGTTACCATTATGTGTTTTATTAACTGGAGGGCGTTCTAGAATATAACAGTGACTCTGAGGAGCGCGCCAAAGGAAGATATATTTGCGTTAAGACAGACGACTCGACGGTGACGAAGAATATCTGTTGATTCTCTCGCGCGAAGAGATATGCGTCACTCGTTCGTGATCTGGATCTGGATCTGTCGTCGGCAGTCGTGACCACCTACCGACATCACCCACCGGAGACAGAGAGGGGCTTGACAGCAGCTAGCTGGAAGGAAATATTCGAGAGGTTTCCGTCGACGACGGGTACGTGTCGATGTGCGTGTGTGCGTGTGCGTGTATCGTTTTTCAGATATGAAAAACTTCTGCTGCTGTTGTGCCGTGGGGTGCGGGGGTGGGGGTGGGGAAGTTTCAACTCTCAAGTGGTCGCACTTTATATCGGATGTCGGCGGCGTCGTCGGTCGCTGCACTGATTGCCTTTGCGCACTGATTTCGTCAATCGGCACTCTTCCGATGGCGGCCGACAAGAGTTGTCATCGGCGACTTAGTCTGTTTGGAACGATTTCCGCTACGCAGAGCGCAAGCGGCAAGCGGCTAAAAGTCACCGTAGCGTAAGATCGGGCCACACACACACACACGCACACACTAACACTAACACTAACATATTGTATACAGTAGAACTTCGTTATAACGTACTTATCGGGTTTGTTAGATTGAGTACGTTATATCCGATGTGCGTTAAATCCATTATACCATCCAAAACGGTAGCGCCTAACACGGTACCGTATATTGCGGTACTCTACAACCAAGTATGCGTTATAACGAAGTTCTTCTGCATACATGTTATACTCCAGTATATGTGTATGTGTGTGTGTGTGTGTGTGTGTGTGTGTGTGTGTGTGTGTGTGTGTGTGTGTGTGTGTGTGTGTGTGTGTGCATACATAATGCATCCGATCGTAAAAACCTCGGCATGTTTGGCGTCGAAAAAGCCTCGCATTGTTTGAAATCAATTCGCAACGTGTGCCGTAAACAATCTTTACACATATTAATGCTCGTACAGTACAGTACAGTACAGTACACACACAGTGTACTGTGCACATGCAATTATGTATTCCAATACATACGTATGTACATATATACGCGGCCTTCTGTTTTGGGAGCTTGTGTGGGCGAATTCCTGCTTTTGAGTTTTGACCCCGTACCGCACAAAGTTGACTTCGTTTCTACCTCCATTCCCAGCTCCCCTACCGCCCGTCCCCCCCCCCGCCCCACGGAATCTGGCAGGGGATTCGTTTCTTCTCCCGTTTCGCGGCGGCCAGTTGGGGGTGGAATCGAGATGGGCGTTGAAAGGGCGACGCATAAATAGCCTCTGGAGAGAAAGAGAGAGAGAGAGAGAGAGAGAGAGAGAGAGAGAGAGAGAGAGAGAGAGAGAGAGAGAGAGAGAGAGAGAGAGAGAGAGAGAGATTGGAGTCTGTTGTGCGTTTTGTTGGACGTATTTTCTTTTACATTGAACAGCCAGCCGTTGATCCGACGAAGTGCGTCTCTCTCTCTCTTTATTTCAGTTTTCTTCTTCTTCTTCTTCTTCGAGTTCTTTCTGCGCCGATTTTTCTTCGATTTTCTAATCTCCTGTGATCTTCTCTGGGGTGGGGGGCCGGGGGTGGGGGTGGGGGTAAATTTATCGTCTTAATGGCGGGCAGGACGGGTACAAGGCAGAAAGTACACGGACAGGATAAATAGTAAATTAACCACAGGCTCAACAAGAGAGAGAGAGAGGTAGAGAGAGAGACAGAGACAGAGAGACAGAGAGACAGAGACAGAGAGACAGAGAGACAGAGAGAGAGACAGAGAGAGAGAGACAGAGACAGAGACAGAGACAGAAACAGAGACAGAGAGTGTGAGTGAGAGAGAGACAGAAAGACACTTTAAGACAGACAGATAGAGACACAGCCAGACAGGCAGAGACAGCATAGGCGTAGACTTCTCTTAGACTGAGGCCTAATAAAAGTTTGGGCTAGGTTCGAGCCCCAACGTTTCGAGAGGCTACTATATATATATATATATATATATATATATATATATATATATATATATATATATATATATTTTTATACTTTGCGCCAGTGATATATATATACAGACAGAGACAGACAGAAAACAGACAGAACAGACAGGGAGACTTGTTTCAGACAGAGATAGAGACAGAAACCATTTTTTCCAAACAGTCAAGTTTGACAGAAACAGACAGAAACAGACAGAGACAGACAGAAACAGACAGAGACAGACAGAAACAGACAGAGACAGACAGAAACAGACAGAGACAGACAGAAACAGACAGAGCCAGACAGAAACAGACAGAGACAGACAGAAACAGACAGAGATAGAGACAGAAGTGACATGTACGACATATCCAGATGCGTAGATTTAAGCCAAAATCTATTGCGAAAGTTTCCTTAGGAGAAAATTTAGTTCCTTTAAATTTAAATGCCTTTTAAATTTAAAATTAAAATTTTGTAAACTATAAAAATTTAGATTCCTTTTAATTCTAAAAATTTGTTCCCGTTGAGGCTATGAACGCAGCCACTTTTTTCAAGACAATAAAATTTTATCGTTCTAAGAATCATAAGATTAATTATTTATGCTACAACAGCAACAACAACAAAGACGACAAAATGATGATGATGATGTTGGTGATGATGATGATGTTGATCATGATCATGATGACGACGACGACGACGACGACGATGAATCGATGATGATGATGATGATTATGAAGACGACGACCAGTCAGTATGGTATATCTTCGATGGAAATAGAAGATGAATATTCTAAGAAAACCACTGGTTTTGGCGTTGTATTCCGTGATAAAAGTCAGGCCAAAATAAGTAAGATGAATTGAAGAGTTTTGTCTATAGGCGAAATCTGCAGAATTCTATATTCGTGGGGTGGGGACTTGGGGGACTCTTGTCCGTTCTATTAAAGCACACCCGCCGCCCCCCGCCCCCCCCGAATCCAGATCTCTCCAAGGACCGATCACTCAGGAGAAAAAGAAGGCACTTGGATAAAAGAATCGACTGTTTCGCCAAAATCGGACGCAGATTTCCAGACGCAAAGAATTCATCACCATGGCGACTCAGGCATATGGACATGGGTTGGGTCCATCAATAGGTTGGGATGGGTTGGGTCAGAAGTTTTCATGTTTATGGTGGGTTGGGTAAGAAAATAAGTCATGCCTATTGCTGCTACTATTACTTATTACTATAATAATAATAATAATAATAATAATAATAATAATAATAATAATAATAACACAATAACAATAATGATATAATAATATAATAATAAAAACAACGATAATGATATAATGATATAATATAATAATAATAATAGGCCTAATAATAATAATAATAATAATAATTATTATTATTATTATTATTATTATATTGCATTATAATAATATTATTATTATTATATTGCATTTTCAAATTATGCTTTTTCTACTATTAAGTAAAACTAGAACACCTTTTTGTTCTTTTTGATTTAAGTTCTTTCTATAGAACCAACTGCCTTAATAAGATTATGCCATTTGCGTGGGGAGGGGCATTCCCCTGCGGTTGGACAGTGCGTACTGCGTTTGTAATTCCTTTAAGGGTTCAGAAAGTACAAGATAATTAGTTTGTCTATTCCGGTGCAGTTAACATAAAACGAATATTGGTATTCGAGTATTGCGTTCATTTTATGGCAGCAAAATTTTCTAGAGCTTCTGCCCCCATATTTGATCGCCATTGTCTGTCTATCTGTCTGTCCGTCTGTTCGTCTGTCTGCCTGCCTGCCCGTCTGCCATTATACTTCACCTTTTCTTCAGTTATGTCTGTCTGTCTGTCTGTCTGTCTGTCTGTCTGTCTGTCTGTCTGTCTGTTTGTCTGTCTGCAGTGGCGTAGCGAGGGGGCCAGTGAGGGCGAACCACCCCAGGCGGCACCTGCTCTAGGGACGGCATTTTCAAGAAGACTTTTTTGCCGGCCGAGATTTTTTGATTTTTAAGAAGAATTTTGGAAAGTTGTGATTTTGCGATAACGTTTTTATTGCTTGTAGTTGTGATGGCCTTTTTTTGGTTGCTTGATTTTTTCGGAGGCGGCACATTTTTCACCCCAGGCGGCACTTTGCCTCGCTACGCCATGTCTGTCTGTCTGTCTGTCTGTCTGTCTGTCTGTCTGTCTGTCTGTCTGTCTGTCTGTCTGTCTGTCTGTCTGTCTGTCTGTCTGTCTGTCTGTCTGTCTGTCTGTCTGTCTGTCTGTCTGTCTGTCTGTCTGTCTGTCTGTCTGTCTGTCTGTCTGTCTGTCTGTCTGTCTGTCTGTCTGTCTGTCTGTCTGTCTGTCTGTCTGTCTTTTTCCCCTCGGTTCTGTCCGGTTCTCCGTCCGCGATTTTCATAACCATTATTCGCCTTCCCTGACCATTGCGACTTGTCCTGCCCCTGAGTGGTCCGGCGGTTTTCCACCATTGGCCAGATAGCGCCTGCCAATAAAGTTAAACGCCATGCATATTAGGAAGCTCTCTCCCAATGCCCCACACAACAATAAACCGCAGCGGAGAGAGATGGATAACGAGAGAGAGGAGAGAGAGAGAGAGAGAGAGAGAGAGAGAGAGAGAGAGAGAGAGAGAGAGAGAGAGAGAGAGAGAGAGAGAGAGAGAGAGAGAGAGAGAGAGAGAGAGAGAGAGAGAGAGAGAGAGAGAGAGAGAAACTGGTCTCTCGATGACAGCGCCCATACGGCCTGCGGGCATCCAGTTACGCCGCAGCCGAAGCTGAAGCCGAAGAAGCCAAAGAAGCTGTGTTCGGTTTTCAGTTACGCTTTCGACACAACGCTCGTCGGTCGGGGACAGTCCGCCGAAAATCCACCGGGACGGTAGAAAAGACGTTTTCTGTGCGTGTGACTCTGTCCGTCGTCTCTATCCTATCTATTCTAGCGGGTGTAAAATCTTGTGGTGTGTGTGTGTGTGTGTGTGTGTTCTAGAGGCGTGGGTGTTGTGTTCTGTTGTGTGGGTGTTCTTAATAATCTGGGAGGAAGGCTTTACGTGTTGGCGTGTCTGCCCCGAACGAAGACGCCGATGAAGAGGTGGGCTTCGCGGTCAGCAGCATAGTCGTTCCGGCGTGGCATGGGATGTGGCGAAAGGACCAGAGACCGGGAACAGCAAAGATCCGCTTGCCTGTAAGTATTCGCCAGTCATCACCATCATCATCATCATCATCGCCATCGTCGTCGTCATCATCTTCGTCATCACCATCGTCGTCGTCATCGTCGTCGTCGTCATCATTATCACCATCGTCGTCGTCATCATCATTACCATCGTCGTCGTCGTCATCATCATCATCATCATCATCATCACTACCACCGCCATCATCATCGTCGTCGTCGTCGTCGTCATCATCATCATCATCTTCGATTATTCAAATCTGTCATCCATTGCAGGGTGCTTAAGCGTAAACTTCTATTAGGCCCATAGGCTCGAGTCCCTTCCCCCAGTTTTGAGATGAAGGTATAGGGGTTAGGCCCCCGTTTTTTCATTCAAGTGTATGACAATGGGGAGGGGAGAATCAGGCCAGTGAGGGAAGGATTTTTAACTGTTTCGTTATGCTAAACAGGTTAGTCACAGAAGTCAGTGACGACATAAAAATTCTCCCTTGCCATTTATCGAACAGGGGAACAGAGGCGTAGCGACGGGGTGTATCGGTATATACCCCCCCCCCAATCAGGCTACCTTAAAAGTTTTAACGTGTTTTTAAGATTTTCAAAGTTGTTAGAGATTTATACCCCTCCCAAATCACATTATACCCCAAAAAATCAAATTCCTGGCTACGCCCCTGGTATCGAGTGGGGGTTGTGGAATCGGCAAGTAGTGACCAGGAAGTTAACCATCCATAATCCCCCTACAAAGGCGCACAATGAAAATAACGGGAAACTGAGTGAATTCTGATGTGGAATGACGGTTCTAGATACAGAAACAATAAAAGCGAAATACGCCAAATGGTATTTTTAAAAAAAATCTTTAAAAACACGAGTCACAGATGCATAATGAATGGGCTACCCTGGAAATTGTTTATCTCGAGGGCCCCCTCCCATCTGTGGTTCAGTTTTGATACGTTTCTTTAGACAAATTGCATTAGAACTTCGTTATTATTGATATTGATATTAATTATTTATTTAATTTACGCGGGCCATATTGCTGCTATGTCAATGGATGGATTATGGGAGTAGGGCCGTGGTTCGACTCCTCCCCTCCCCCAGTCGCGTAGCGTGCCAATGGCTACTATATGGCTCGAGCCATGGGCGGCACATGTCCATGAAGGGGGCGGCGAATTGAGCGGCCTTTTTTGCTTGTTAGGTTGTCGGGAGAGTTTTAGCGTAGGGGCGGCAAAATTTGAAAGGGGCGGCAAATTGAGCGGGCGATTACTTTTTCGGCATTTTTCCAGGAGCCATGGGGCGGCACGAGACCACGCTACGCCACTGATTAGAGCTTCGTTATAACGAACTCGGTTCAGTGACGTATCCACCGGGGGCAGGGGGCGCAATGCCCCTACTGAGAGCCTGGCCTCCCAGTGGCCCCCAGCCCTCTATCGTATTGGAACAAATGGTTGGCCCCCATATTCGATATAACGTTCAACGGCCCCCCACTCGGTTATAGCCGCCACTGACTAGCGTATTCAATTTTCCCAGATGCCTATCGTATTGGACTATAACGTTAAAAACGTTCTTTAAAAAGTTCTGACGAGTTACTAGAGCAGTAAAATCATGAATATTTTTGCACCCTCTAACAGGGTGTTAGGGTCCTCAACACTCCCCAATCTGAGACCAACACCCCCAAAGCCCCCCCCCAATCACAGCTATGGGATGACCTTTTGTTACTTGTCAGACTTTTTGGCAGGGGACCCCAGAATTTACCGACCCCTCGTCCCCTATTGATAATCCCAGAAATAACCCTGCGTAAAATATTCGCGGTTTAATGCCCAAATAATTTAATTTGCTCCTTGAAGGCCATAACTATAAATATTTCCCATTCTACTATAATATTTGATCGCCTTTGAATGGAGTTCCTGTTACAGATGTTCAGCGTTTTTTGTAATAGAATTCTTTCGGTATTTTTATTGCTACCATGTACTTTCGTTTTTGCATTATCTACCTACTTAACTCTGTGAATTTTCTTGCTGTCTAACAGTCTCTTCTGCATTCCTTTCTGTTATAATTGTTATCGTTAGCACTGCATGTGACTCACTTATTTGATCCGACAACATCTGTTTGCAATTATTATTAGGCCTATACTTTGGAGTTTATATTATATGTAGGGCCTATATAATTATATTATCGGCTAAGAAGTTCTTTAGTTACTCGTTGAGTTAATTAGTTAATTATTTAGTCAGTCTATATAATCATTCGCGTAGGCCTACTAGTAAATTTGCGATTTTTTGAGACGTGCGTACTAAAGTAGGTTATTCGAGAGCGGAATACTTAATTTCATTCATTCGTTCAATCACACTCACTCACTCACTCACTCATCCATTCATTCATTCATTCACTCGCGTCCAGGCAGTGGTCACGGATTGAGTGCAGTAGATGTAACGGAATGACGGGTAATTCAGAGGGTCGCGTGATCCCTTGACCTCTTGACCCATCGACCTAGGGCCCGCAGTAGCTACGCTATGCACCGGGGTGGGTGGGGGATATGTTCTGTAAAACAAGTCACGGCGAAAATGACTTTAATACAACGACAAAACAGTTTTTCAATCAACGTTTGTTTTTCTCAATCAGTTAATAAACAGTCAAAGACCACAAGGTCAGGGTTATAGGAAGGCACGAATGGTGGTGACGACACTTTGGTCGTCAAAAATCAAAATCATGATTTTAAAAAGTCGCGAGATTTCCTTCACGTAAACGTCCGTAGAACGACGCGCAGATGTCGATGGGGAGACTAATTTCCACACTCGAATTATTCAACATCAGCATTCGACTCATTGTAAAACGCAGCGGCGGCGGCAGCAGCAGCAGCACAGGGCAATTACTCACAGCTATCGTGTTCTTATTTAGCAGCAGGGGCGAGTCGTGACTTCTGCTCGGCAGCCGTTACGCTAATGAGCCAACCCCTCCTGTCCGGTTGTCCAAATATGGATTTCACTTCTTTTTTTAGGAAAAAAAACACTCCCAAATCTACAGGAAAAATAGAAAATACCGACTTAGAGAGAGTCGACCGAACTTTTGCAGACTGCCTTCTGTTGCGCTCAGAGTCAAATGAGTCGCTTGTGAGTCATCATCATCATCACCACAACCATCCTCCTCCTCCTCCTCCTCCTCATCATCATCATCATCATCATCATCACCACCACCACCATCATCATCATCATCATCATCATCATCATCATCATTGCACTACTTATCACGCTGCTAGCAGACTCATCAGGGTTCGGCTGCTGCTGCTGACATAGGTGGCGCCAGTATCGCACGTGTGTTTGTGCGTCTCCAGTCTCCACCTAGCGGCCGGCTATACGGCGAGCATCAGAACCCCGGCCCGCGACGTACGAGGAGGAGGAGGAGGAAGAGGAAGAGGATGTATCCTCCTCCTCCTTCTTCGACGAGAACTGAAAGACCGACTACAGCCGTTCAATTAACACTCCATTCGTCTTTTTGGAAAGCCAACTTCCCTCTAAGCAGCTGCGTCTTTCTCGGCGTCGACGAGGCAGCGGGGGGGGGGCGTTACTAAGTGGGCCTGTACCTAAGATAGACCCAGATGTCTGACGTCGACTGTACGCATCCTATACAGTAGATTAGGCCTATTTCCGCTAAATGTGCGCGATATATTGGTAGATGGCAGGACTTTTTGTCTGCGCATGTTTTTTCTCTTTTCCTCTTCGCATATCGAGCCCCACACGGGGGGCAATCCAGAACTGTGGAACTCACCATCGGACTATGTTACTAACTCTGACTCTCTCGGACTTTTCCTAAATAATCTTAAGACTTACTGTACCTATTCACCGTCGGTTATACGCAGTACTGTAAAGCGCTCTTGACTTTGGCCATTTTTGCCATGCTTATTGCGCTATATAAATTGTCTGGTTAATAATAATAATAATAATAATAATAATAATAATAATAATAATAATAATAATAATAAATAATAATAATAATAATAATAATAATAATAATAATAATAATAATAATAATAATAATAATAATAATAATAATAATAATAATAATAATAATAATAATAATAATAATAATAATAATAATAATAATAATTGGAACTCAATAGCGAAACCCATCTATCTATCGGCCATCAAACTAGCTTCGCCCTTTCTTTCTCGCCGGGATTGGCGTTCCAGGGCAGGCTGATGCCCGGGGCCAAAGTGTCCCAAGGTATGCCCCTTCAGAAGGGGGTCGGCGGGGGACGGTCCCCCAATAATTAGTAGGGGATAGACTAGCAATTCACCCCCCCCCAGTGTTTTGTGCTTCCGAGCTTGTAAGGTGTTGACGAGCACAAAAAATTTGCCAAGTCATTTGGATGCCCTTATCTGGTATGGATGCCCGGAGTAAAATCGATAATTTTTTACAGGTTTTCAGATGAATAAAGTGTTAACGAGCGAAAAAGGTCCACAAGTCATGTTGGTTGCCCCTCTCTGGTGGATGCCCAGGGTCACCGCCCCACCATCTCTCCCTTATGCACGCCACTGCTAGCATGAAAATCAATTTCGCCGGCCTTATTAGGGTGATGGCAGTCCGCAGAGGTTTCCGAGAATTTCTTTTGCCCTCGGGGTAACGCGCGAAGACGCGGTGTTAGCGGCTCCTGCATGCGTTGTATTCGAACGCTAGAAACAGAGACGGGGGTCGACAGAGGGGGCTCATACCCCCTATTAAATGCAACATTGAAACAACGATTATCAAAGGGAGCATCCAAGAAAACAAAATCAAATAAATTGATTCAACATTCGAGAAGCGATGAACTGAACCAAACTGAACCAAACCAAAGGGGGATGGTAGGGCGGTGTCCCCGGACATCCAGCAGAGAGGGGCAACCAAATTGACTCGTGGACCCCTATTAAATGCCTGCCCCCCAGCGGCCCCCATACTTTAACTAATTAAGTTAATTTAATAAACCCCATTTACCGTGTATTTAACTGTAACTCAATGTAAAATGGACGGATATACTGTATTCGGGGTTCCCGGTAAAGGAATTGCGTTAATTATAAGCAACTGGATCAGTCCAGGCTTACGAAAAATAGTTGGCTCTCCGTGCATGGAAGTTGCCACCCCAACGACCACCCCTCCCCACTTGCCAAATCCTGGAGCCGCCACTGGGCAGAAGCAGTTTTTCGACGCTCTGAAACCGCAGTATACCAAGTACCACTAAATTATACCCGCGTACCCCGGGTCTCTGAAACATATATCTGGGTAGCGCAAGTCCACTAATGACCCCTTCTGACCCGCTTCGCTGCCTCTCTAAAGCCGCCTAATATTGTTCTCGCTGCCCTGGCCCCAGACGGCTCCTGAATAATTCAAATCGTACCCCCGAATACCCGGAAAACTGATATCCGCCGCCGCCGCCGCCGCTAGGTGGAGCTGCTGTCTCAGATGGCAAAGGGGGAAAAACTCGATTATGCATGCGACTCACTGTCAGTAGCTTCTGTTGTCAGATCGTTATGGCGTTTCCGTCGAATCCGACACCGAACCACGTCTGATGACACGATTTCGACCGCTGTCTGTCTGTCTGTCTCTCTCTCTCTCTGCCTCTCTCTGCCTCTCTCTGCCTCTCTCGACGAACCGATTTCCGTCCAACAGGTGTGCCTGTCCATGCATTAAACCAGACTGCAGCAGACGCGAGCGGGGTTCTAGCGCGCGAAATGGTTTCCTTTGAAAATTGTTGCTTTCAGCAATCTAGTTAATTAATTATTTGTCTTTTAAAGTCTCATGGATTTTAAAATGCTTTCGATAAAGTTATAGTGGTTAGCCTATCACATAGGGCAGACTCTACCAATGAACCACTCTAAACCTTGTTATTATTATTATTATTATTATTATTATTATTATTATTAGTAGTAGTAGTAGTAGTAGTAGTAGTAGTAGTAGTAGTAGTAGTACTACTACTACTACTACTACTAATAATAATAATAATAGTAGTAGTAGTAGTAGTAGTAGTAGTAGTAGTAGTAGTAGTAGTAGTAGTAGTAGTAGTAGTAGTAGTAGTAGTAGTAGTAGTAGTAGTAGCAATAGTAGTAGTAGTACATGGAATTCGTCATGACTGTATCGGTGCTTTGCCGTCTAATTGCAGGCAGACATTCTGACACACCCCCATAAAGTAACGGCCTTGAGAGACAAGAGACTGTTTTCTTTTTATTATTAAAAGCCTGCATTACAATCGAAGTGACTGAACGTCTTTTTTGTTGATTCGGGATGCGAGCGTGTCCGCCCGAAAGGTGTCGGTGAAACTAAATGGCAAATGACTAGTTGTTGTTGTTGTTGTCGCGTGTGTGGCTTTCTATGTCTATATATGGTTGGATGTAAGGCACATCGACTGGATACCCTGTTCGGTGTGCAAAAAACCTGGCTGGCACTGTTTCCTCCTCTCTGTCTGTCTGTCTGTCGTCTTTCTTTCTTTCATTCTTTATTTCATTCATTCATTCATTCATTCATTCTTTCATTCTTTCTTTCTTTCTTTCTTTCTTTCTGTATCTCTGTATCTGCCTCTATCTGTCTTCCAAGCCTCACGAATCTCCTCATTCCAGAAAAGAAAGTTAACATCTCTCTCTTTGTCTGTCTGTCTTTCTCTTGTTTCTGTTCCAATCTGTCTGTCTCTATCTCCCTCCCTCTCTCTCTCTCTCTCTCTCTCTCTCCTCTCTCTCTCTTTCTGTTCTGTCTTCCTATCTCTCTCTCTCTCTCTCTCTCTCTCTCTCTCTCTCTCTCTCTCTCTCTCTCTCTCTCATTCCCCGCTATAGTTCACAGTTCATTCAGTAGAGCCAGTAAAGTGGCGGGCACTGAGATGACCCCTCAACCTAGGTTCGATCCCAGGGAACAAAGATTATGTATCTCACGTGTCCGAGGAGACGACCAGTGAACATTAGGCATAGCGTGGTTATGAGGCGTCGCTTTAGACTGATGACCGGTGCATCATTTATCAAGGCTCCATATAAATTGACCTGTTACAATATTGCATCGACTTTCTCTGGGCTATAAAACTACTGTCTCTCTTTGTGGGGAAACAGATATAAATTCACATCTTTATCAATCTGTAACAACTGTAGTGGAAGTAAGTAAGTAAGTTGGCCTAAAAATCGAAATCTCTATAGCGTGTCTATAAGTTATATAGCGCCTTGCGTCGCTTCTTAATTAAAAGTATCGCTATGTAAATCCTACGTTACATTTCATTGCATGATTGATTTAATGATCTGGATCCGATTCGGTTCGATTCAGTGGCGGTTCCACGTGGGGGATGAGCGGGGGTGCATCCCACCCACCGGACTTTCGGACATTTTTCGCCTGCGAAACCTATTTTTTAGGTAAAAGTCTATCAAAAGTACGGGTAACAAACTGCGGATGACCTTTTTTGCTTGTCAAATGTCAACCTATTTTTCGGTAAAAGTGTAGTCAAATTTGGGAGAATTCCCTTTTGTCAGCTTTTTCGGCAAAGTTTATTGATTTTTCCCCTTCTCTTTTCATCCCCCACCAACTTCCTATGAATTCATTTCACCCCTCCCTCCCCCACCAAGAAATCCTGGAACCGCCACCGCCCCTGGTTCGCTTAATACGACGAATGATCCTTCTTAGTTCAAACGCTGTCTCTTACGTAAATTGCTATCTTCGAGAGTCATTCTGTATATAATTAAATCTTGCTCGAATTCATGCACTACGTGACAGTGGCGTAGCCAGGATTTCCGGAAGGGGGGTTGAAAAAAAAATCGTCGATAACCGCCAAGGAGGGTTTCACCCCCAAAATCGCCAAAAATCGCCTCAAAAATAAGAATTGCATGGGAATACAAAAAAAATTTCGCCGCCCAAGGGGGGGGGGTTTAACCCCCAACCCCCCCCCGTGGCTACGCAACTGCTCCGTGACATGAAATCCATTTGTTCGGCACACTGTATACACTCTACACAGCGTGACTTTCTCATAGTCTCTACTCTCTACAATCTCCTCTTCAAATGCAGTGAGGGGCCTGCATGCTCTACCCCGACTGAATTTTGAAAACATGACGGGTTTTGTCTTGCAGCGATACAATAATATTAGAATTGGTGCTAGAAGAAGTTCATAAACCTATTCGGGTCCGATCCTAGAACTAGACTCCGTAGTTTAAGTGCTACGCGGCCACGAACCGGAAACTGGTATTGTTTTTCTTCTTATTCTGAGGAATAGGCTATGTAATTACTGTAATATCTTTCAAGGAGTGCGCGCGGTGGATCTGTGGTTAGCGCTCTGGTCTGCCAGTCCGTGGTTCAATTCCCGGCCGCGGCAGAAACAACTTTTCTGTTGTTTCTGTCCCAAGCGCCCCAGTCGACTCGGCTGTGAATGAGTACATCGGGTGTTAACTCGGTGGAAGGAAAGGCGGCGAGGGGGAAAGGCTGGCAATGCGCCCTCATTCAGCCGTTGCCAAGTAAAACTGAAGGCGCTAACCATTCGGCTCTCCGACTGGGTCCGCGATGGCCTATGGAGTGTACTTTTTACCTTTTTAGCCCCTTAACTGGGGATCCCGAATATATCCGTCCATTTTACATTGAGTTACAGTTAAATACACGGCTAAGGGGTTAATATCTTTCATCTAGAATAAATCTGTTCACTTGGTCCTCTAACGACTTCTAAGCAGTGGCGGCTCCACAGGGGGGCCCGGGTGGGGGCGTGCCCCCTTATTGCATGCCTGGATCCTCCAGTGGCCCCCTGCTGGGATCCTATACTTATTACTATATACCTAGCAAGAAATATTTGCCACCCATGCTTAGAAGTTTAAAATTTCCATCCCAACGCCCCCCCCATAACCACCACTTGCCAAATCCTGGAGCCGCCACTGCTTCGTGTCGGGAAACAGCGACACGGGTTAGAAGCGTTCAAATGCGAGTTTTACGCCTGGCGCTATAGAGACTCACGAATGCGCCCATGATATTTTCTGTCATGCGGTTCCAGTCAGTTATCATGCATCACAAATTTTGCCTACTGCGGCCGGTGAAAACCTAGCCACAGGCGAATGCACTGTCTAGGTCTGAAGTCTGTGGAATAGTACAGAGTACTACAGACCCTACATGTATAGAGTAGGTGCTGACCAATAATGTACAGTGATCTGTGTATAGTTTATGCATAAAATTCACAGTTATGTATTCGGTCGATACGAATTCGATCCCTCTTGGCTCCACGTAGTCTCTTAACACGTTCTGTTATGCGTCTGTGTGTGTATGTGTGTGTGTATGTGTGTGTGTATGTATGCGATCGATAGACTTATAAAAATCACGACAGCGATGATGATGATGATGATGATGATGATAATGACGACGACGATGATGATAGTGCTGTTGTTGTTGCGTGTGAAGATTAAGATGATGATAGTGTTGTTGATGATTACTGTGTTGTTGCTGATGATGATGATCAATGATCATGTCGTTGCCGAGGACAGTCATCATGCTGACAAATGATATAATCGAATTAGACTACGATAAATGATAACAAACATCGACAACGACAATGACGGTGATAACGACGATTATGTTGATGATGATGATGATGATGATGATGCTGCCGATGATGGTGCTGGCGGTGATGGTGGTGGCTTTGATGATGATGGTGATGACGGCGACGGCGACAATGATGACGATGATGATGATGGACGACGACAATGATGACGATGATGATGAATAGCGGTAGAGGCATTTTCTTTTTTCTGCAAATCGTCAATTCGACCGACAGAACGTTTAATCGAAAATTAAGCCCTATTATCGCTCGCTGAAATCGATGGACGGCGTCGATATAACAAATCGCTTTGCGTTTTGCCGAAACATTTTCGATTTAGCGATAAATCCACCGAAGCATGGACGTACATTGGACAAGCAATCGCTTCTTCGTTTCCTTCGATAGACTGAACTCTCTGATGAATTGTCCGAATGGGATGCGACATTATAATCGATCGCTGATAAAGATCATCACCGCCCGGTCGGCACACTGTCTACCCCCTACAGTCCACACCGGTGTTTTGAACAGGCCTGATGGGGGGGAGGAGAACACAAAATCCCCCAAATCCAGGCACTGACACAAATTCTTGCATTGGACTATGTCCATTCCCCCCAGACAAGTCAACCCCCCACCCCCGAAAGGCCTAGAGCAGTGGCGGTTCCACGTGGGGATGCATCCACCACCGGACTCTTTTTGCTTGTGAAATCTATTTTTGGGTAAAAGTCTAGTAAAACTACGGGGGGGGGAACTGCAGATGACTTCTTTTTTGCTTGCCAACCTATTTTCCGGTAAAATTAGGGGAAATCACTTTTGTCAGTCTTTTTCGGAAAAGTTTATTGATTTTTTCTTTCTCATTTCACTCCCCCCCACCACCACCACCACCAACTTCCCATGAATTC